>CADDIJ020000606.1:0-16990 GCA_902809745.2 Tetradesmus lagerheimii
GCAGCAGCACACAATGAAGAGGGCAGCAGTGAGCACGGCTTGCAGGAAGATCAAGACGAGGAGCTGCCACCTGCTCCTACCCGCCCTCCGCACACATACACAAACGCATCTTGAGGACTGCACTGACTTGTGACAATGCTGCTAATGTGGTTGCTGCTGTGGCTGTGCTCCTGCACCCCGGCAGCTCCTATGGCTCCCACTTCTATGCTGGCGAGGCAGCAGCTGCATACAATGAGGAGGGCAGCGAGCAGGGCTTGCAGGAAGATGATGATGAGGAGGAGTTGGACGATGAGGAACTGGCACGGCGCCTGCAGTCGCAGGAGATGGGCATGGCAGGCCACATGCAGGGCCTGGCGGGACTAGGTGATGACGCAGTGCAGCTCTCTGTTTCTTGGTTAGTATTTGTTGGTTGGTGTATGGTTATAAGCGCATGAGGTTTGGCGGAGCTGAGACAGGCTGCGTTTGTTGCGGTGAAATGTGATGCGGAGCTGCTGCGGCTGCAGTCACAGGAGATGGGCATGGCCGGCCACATGCAGGGCCTGGCAGGACTAGGTGATGACGCTCCCTGTTGGTTTGTGTGTTTGTTTGTTAGGGTGGTGTAACTGTGTGCACTGTGTTTAATGGAGCTGCGACAGGCGTTGCACAGGCGTTGCTTGCTGCAAGGGACACGATGGGGCTGCAGTCACAGCAGATGGGTCGCCCATGCAGGTGGTCATCTGCTCAGCTGCAGATGCGTCGACACAGCTTCTGCTGCTGCTGCTGCTGCTGCTGCTGCTGCTGCTGCTGCAGGCTTCCAGTTTGATGATGCAGATGAGGAGCTCGACTTTGACAGCCTAGGATACGAGGTGCGCACATTGTCAAAGTTGCAATTAGTGAATCAAAAAGGTGCATGTTGATCTAGCAAGAGCAGGCCATGGAGGAGGTCTAATAATACAGTGTTGTTCAAGTTGTCTGAAGCTGATAAGCAAAGCAGCTGCTGTATTTTCAGTACATGCGGACGTTGTGTGGTGCTGGTCAGGAGCTTCACTTGATCCTGCATTTGTGCACACTCGCGATGTCTGCCACTGCTGCCGCTCCTGCTTCTGTGACTGCTGCTGCTGCTGCAGGACTTGAATGCGATTGGTGACGTGGCAGGCAAGGTTAGCAAGGGCCTGCAGTGCGATGTCATACAGCAGCTGCCGCAGGTGCAGGTGGGGCAGCTGCGACACCAGCAGTGCAGCAGCAGCAGTGGCTGCGGCGGCGGCAGCAGCGCGGCGCAGCAGCAGGTGCAGCAGCTAGCGCAGAAGGCACTGGCAGCTGCAAGCATGTGAGTATACAGCGCTGCGCTTGCATGCTGGGGGCATTAGCATGTGGAGCTGGTGGTTTGCAGTGCACTCTAGAGCTGGGCTGTTGCTTGCCCATGGCTAGCTGCAAAACGATGTGGCAGCCGTAGCTGCTGCTGCAGGTGGCTGCTCACTGCGTGCGCTACACATGTGTCTTTACATCCAGCAGCAGCGTGAGTGTTGTGCAGAATGTACAGAGGTTCTGAACATCTGCTTGCGTCTTGTCCCCGCCAACTGCTGACATGTCTGCTGGTCATGCCACGTGGTGGGTTGCATGCCTTTTGTCTTCAGGTGCACCATCTGCCAGTGTGACTAAGAGCATGCTGACATGTCTGTTGGTCGTGCCATGTGTTGCTTGTCAAAATTTGTCTTTGCAGGTGCACCATCTGCCAGTGTGACTACAAGGATGCTGACATGGCACGCCTGCTGCCATGTGGGCACATGTACCACCAGGAGTGCGTTGATCAGGTACGTGTGCAATGCAATCCCTTCTGTACACACCGCTGCTGTCTGTGTCTGTGCTTTGTTGAGGTGGTGTGCATCACAGATAGGCCGACCACATCATATCAGCATTTGTGCTCGCGTGTCTGTCACACAGTACGCACTTTGAGATGAGAGCGCACACTTGATCTCTGAGTCTGGCATCGCAAGCTGGGTCATGTGTAGCGAGACTGCTGCTGTCCAACGCGTCCGCTTGCATTGTCTTGCTGTGTCACAGTGGCTGGGCCTGAACAAGACCTGCCCCATCTGCAACAAGGAGGTGACAGGCACACCAGCAGCACCAGCAGGCGCAGCAGCAGCAGATGCAGCAGACACTGCAGTGGCCACACAGTAGGAGAGTACTGCTGCTGCTACACAGTTCGAGGGCAACCACTACAGTGCTGGAGTGCTGCTGCTTTCACACTGTAGGAGAGCAGCAGCTACAGACACGATACGCCAGGTGCACACACCGACGTGCAATGCCGATGCACTGTAGGGTAGTGCTTGCAGCTGGGTGACGGGAAGCAGTGGGTGTCAGCACTTTGGGTTGCACACTTTGGGTTGCGCATACTGGCCGGTAGCGCAGCAGTGTACTGCAGCTGGTTGGCTGGGATTTTGGTTGTGATTTATTTGCAGTATCTCAGCATCTTTGTGTTTAGCAGCCAGTCAGTGAATGGCGGCCAGTGCAGATGCGCTGGCATGTTGTGCTTGTAGCTGGCTGGCTGGGAGTCGGGAACTCAAGCTGCAGTAGCTGTCAGTGTGTTGCAGCCACTGGCGGGCAATGCAGATGCGGTGTAGTGTAGCGCTTCAGCTGGTGGGCTGGGAATCACTGCTGGTCTGCTGTAACAGCTGAAGCAGCAGGTGGTTTTGTGTCAGGCAGATACAGAGCTGCTGTGCACACCCGCAACATCGGCTCCTGGAAGAGATTATCAGTGCACGCACTACACATGCAGTGGTCAGGGCAGCTGCGGGACATGCTGACGCTGCTGTACCGTTGCCACTGGTGAATACAGCTTTGGTCATCATCATCATCATCATGTTAAATACATCATCATCATGTTGAATACAGCTTTGGTGTGAGCAAGGTTAGCACAGGCGGGTGGCTGCAATTGCGGCCATGTTGTAGAGACTGATATTACTTGAGTTGTACAACAGCTGGGTAATTGATTGTTTTTGTCTGGGCATGTCGAACAGAGTCTGTCAGTTGCAGACCGTCTGTACGGTAACTGTGCTGAGGCTCAATTGCTGGCAACAGCGTTGGTGGTGCATGAACCTTGGGAGGAGAGAACTTCAAGTTGTAGTACACGGTGTTCAACAGTGTCATCATCATCAAATTCAACAGTGGAATGTTGCCACGTGTCTGTGATGCCTGAAGAATTGCCACTCGCAGTGCCTCCGAGGCAGGCTGGCAGCAGACGTGCGTGTCAACTTGACGCTGCTGGCAGCGGCGGTTGATGCCATCGGCTATAGCTATAGCTTGATGTAACATGATGATCATCAGCTTGTGCATGACTCATGGTGCAGTGACCAACGGCTGTTGCTGACGCAAACATGGAGTAAACTGTGCAGATCAGTGCAGCCCGGTGGAAGGCCCCTGAACTTCGTGAAGTTCACGCTGACAGGCGCGGCGTGCGGCCGCCGCTGAGCGGCCTGCCAGCCTGGTGGCGGCCGCCCTGCCGGGCAGTGCAGGCCGACCAGGGCCGTAGTTGTACTACGTAGTATCATCAATGCCAACCAAAGTTGCCTGTTACTTTGTATCATCCTCCTCCTCATCATCAAATTACCAAATCAAGCCATAGCATCAACTGTTACTTTGTATATATCAACACCATTGTGTTAGTTCAGCCTGATGGCATCATTATCGTGGGAGAAGAAACCATAGCGCACTTGGCCCAGCACCAAGCCGCATGAGTCGTTGCCCATCTTTGCGTCACCAGCAGGGTACAAGTGCAGCTGGAAATAAATGTGTGCACTGTCATGGGAAACCAAACAAACCTTCAGTTGCTGGAGTCCAGCAGAAACAGCAACACAGTCTGCAGTCATGCTAAAGCAGCAAAGCATCGAAGGGCCACTGGCACCCGAAACCCACAGGTATCATGCCAGCTGCCGTAGCAAGACGATCCTGAGAGGTCACAAATGCGGGCTGCGCTGCTTGCAAACGCAACGGCCAGCTGCTGGCACAGCCACCACACACCTGCTGGCAGCATATGAGCGCAGCGCACATTGCAGAGATGCTCTGCATGTAAGCGATGCAGCTCCTGCCTGGAGGTGTATTGCTTACATGCAGAGCATGTGTGCAATGTCTGCTGCTCTCGTATGCTGCCAGCATGTATTTGATGCTGCACTCCTGCATCAGCTTTTCCTGAACGTGAAGCAGTGGTTCACAAGTGCGTGTTGTACGAATAAAGAACTGCGGCGCGTTCCTGTTATGGGGCAACAGACGCAGGCGCCCAGATAAAACAGCCGATCAAGCAGCACAAAGCACTTGCCCCGTCTTTGACCCAGACAACGCGCATAGCCGCCCAGCACTACTTTTTAACTCCTGAGGCAGGGCTGCAGATCACTTTCAGACAATCTTGCGTGGTCACAGACATGGCATTGCCACAAACACACCAAACAGAGTGCCTAGAGGAAACGGCACGTTCCAAGACGAGCCAGGAAGAGCATCAATGAGGCAGTTGATCTGCCAGCAGCAACCAACGGCTGGACACCAATGGCCATTACACGCAAGGACAGGCATGCCTGTCTGAAAAAAACATGCAGCAGCACTGCATGCAGCACAGGAGGGCTCAAAGCACCTCCCAGACAGACATACAAGTGACACTAAGGCGTTTCCAGCCAGCTACATTGCACGCTGTTGCACCAATTCTACCAATCAATAGTATGAGGCACACGAAGCAGCACCTTCAGTCACCACCACCATCAAGGCGTGAGGCTCAAAGCTGCACGAATGCACCCTCCCAAGACCAGTCAGCAACAACACTCAAGATTACACGTCACCAGCGCCTGACAGGCAGTAACCTTGTTGCTCTTAACAGCAGCGTTGTGCTGTCTCCAGGACCAGCTGTGTTGAGCCACTGTTGTGCAGCGCTCTCACAGCTTCCAGTGGCCGCCAGCGCCTGCAGTGGTAGGCATGGATGCGGCCACTGCCTGTGCGCGAGAAGTGGACGCACATGTGGGCCGTGCCACAGATGGTGAGGGGGTGGCCCCCATGCCCATGCTCCTGGGTGTGTGGTGGTGGTACCCAGGAGGGGTCTGTGCAGCACCACCAGCAGAGCTCGTTTTCCTGCTGCTGGGGGGTGTCTTCATCGCCTGAGCGCCCTTGCTGCTGCTGCTGCTGGCGTTCTTCTTCTGCGCGGACTTGCCCTCTGCTGCTGCATACCTCGCAGCGACATCTGTGCCAGCAGAGACGTCTGTGTCTGTTCCTGCAAGCTGGGGTGCTGTGGTAGCACCTGCAGCCGTGTCTGCCTGCTGCTTATCCATCAGCTCGCTGAAGCTGCTCACGCCTGCTGCTGCGTCAGCCTTGCGGGGAGTGTCTGCGTTGTCCTGGCGCACCGTGTCAGCTGCTGCTGAGAGGCTGTCAGGGGTTGCTGCGCTGCGCTCGATAGGGCTGATGGTGATGCGGTGGCTTGACAGCTTGGGAGCAGCAACCGGCGGTGTAGATGCGGCATCTGCGCCTGCTCCTGCAGCTGCTGCCTTGAAGTTGGGGGTGAGCAGCTGGTTCTGCTGGTTGTTATGCAGGAAGCTGCCAAGCTCTGGTGCTGAGGCGCGCAGGCTGGACGGTGGCTTAGCAACTGCGGGCTTGTAGACTGGCAAGACAGCACCAGCTGAAGCTGCAGGCACCTGCAAGGAGGCCACATCACACAGCGCTTCATATATGCTGAGCCGCAGCGCTGCCAAGCTTGCATGCAACGCGAATGGATATCAAAGCATGCATATCTCCTCGTTGCTGCGGAGAGATATCCACAGCGAACGGCATAGCCAGCTGCTGGGGTTGCACTCTGCAGCATGAAGGTGTGTCAACTCCTGCTGTCCTCAACAACAGCTGCTCAGCAGAGCGAGGGAGCACCGCAAGGCCAGAATGCTGCTGCGAAACACACCTGGCGTGAATTCAACGGGCCGGCAGCCGGGTTGAGGGCTGCATTTCGTGGCACATCGCCTGAAGTGTTTTCTTCACGGTACCGGACCGCAGGAGAGCTGAAGCAGCCACAGAAGCCCACCATGGTGAATTATGTCTGATTTGAAGCACCAGAAATGAACTTGGAGGACGGGCAGAGGTTCGACGGCACTCAGCTCGAAGGTGGTTGTTGGGTTGACCGTGCAACTGGCAATCACTTTGTACCATATGAATCAGCTGAGCGAGATCAAGCAGTCGAGATGGCAGAGAAAGGGGCCTGCGGTTCAAAAGTGCGAAACTGTCCCGAAGTTCAAAAGCCGCTCATAACAGCATACGCCGCAGCAGCCACATGTCTGCTGACAGAGGAATAATTGATTTGAGACGCTCTGCTATGATGCTGCGACGCCAGCCGGCGGATACCTGACAAGCCCAGCAAGTCGTCTGTGACTGGGTACCTGCAGAATCCCATGCCCATGTCGCACAACCCGCTGACAATAGTGGCGAACGAAACCCCTCTTGGCCCCATCCAAAAGTTTCTATTCGAAGAACCTGACGTAGGACAGATCATGTTCTTACAGCGACCTGGGTGCCACAAATGACCTGGCTAGTACCAACTTGCCATTGCCAGCCTGGCCAAAGGTTATAACTGGCAAAGTGCAGCACAGCTGTGTTGAGCACTCCTGCCAACATACCAGTCCTGCTGAAGTAATCAGGCATGTAACAGTCAAAATCACAAGTAGAAGTGTGTGTTGCATCCATCCCCATGTGACTGTGCATGCCTGGGTGGGCGGTAGCCGTGCAGGTGCTGCAGAACAGAATGGAATGCATTGCACAATTGAATCGTGTACATGCTATTGCTTTCTAATGTAGTACTCAGCAGTGCAACATCGCCTCCAACATCGCCATCATGCATGACTCATGCAGCATGAGCTTCAAGCAGTGATCACTGCAGTCCTGCCGCAGGGCATGCTGCCACACTGCACGGACCTCTTAACTTAACCACACCTCCATTTACACCCGCCACGGCCTGCTCCTGGTCAACACTTACGGAAAGGTGCATAAATTATTGCCGCAGCTTACATAAACCATGTAACATATATCAAACTGTCGCGTCTGCAGCATACGGCTGCTGTGCATGACACCTCCTGCACCGCATACCAATACCATGAAATAAGCACAGCTGGCACAACACATCACCACAAAGGAAACACCCGCATTGAAATCAGCCATCATACGTCATAACTAGCCATACCACACCGCGTCCTTTATCGTCACAGGTCTGCACCCAACACCCCCCTCCCCCACGTAATCGCCCCCCCAATGGCTCGCGAGTTGTCCCTGCTGCTGCTGCTGCTGCTGGCGGTTGCCAGTAGTGCTGCAGCAGCTGGCCCTTCGCTCCACCTTGGCTAGCGAGTCGTCGCTGCTGCAGCTGCAGCTGGCTGTTGCCGATAGTGCTGCAGCAGCTGGCCCTTTGCTCCGCCATGGCTCGCACCTTGCGCTGCATATGTGCACTGCTGCCGCCCCTGATGTTGCTGCTGCAGCAGCACTTGCGTCATGACACACGCTTGCGCCTTGCGTAGCCGCATGCACTGGCCCTCGAACGACAGGGCGCTGCCGTTGCTGCTGCCATTGCAGCACCCTCCCACTGCCGCACCAGCACTTTCGCCTTATGCTGCGCCAGGCGCTGCAGCAGCTGTGCGCGCCGGCCCTTGATGGACAGGCCGCGCTTCTGCTGCCGCCTTTGCCGCCATTGCAGCACCCCTGCCCCATTACTTACGCCTTGTGCTGTGCCAGGCGCTGCAGCAGCTGTGATCGCTGGCCCTTGATTGACAAGCCGCGCTGCCGCTGCTGCTGCCGCTGCTGCTGCCGCTGCTGCTGCCGCTGCTGCTGCCGCTGCTGCTGCCGCTGCTGCTGCCGCTGCCACTGCCGCAGTGTAGCACCCTCCCACTCCCGTGCCAGCACTTACGCCTTGTGCTGCGCCAGGCGCTGCAGCAGCTGAGCACGCTGGCCCTTGATGGACAGGCCGCGCTGCTGCTGCTGCCGCTGCTGCCGGTGCTGCCATTGCAGCACCCTCACGCTTACGAGCTCACGCCTTGTGCTGCGCCAGGCGCTGCAGCAGCTGTGCACGCTGGCCCTTGATGGACAGGCCACGCTGCTTGCACATCGTCTTGAGCTCACTGGTGGGCAGGTCTGCATAGCTCTTGGGCTTGGCCTTGTGAGTGCCGTCTTGAGCGGCAGCAGAAGTGGCCTGGGGTGTTGCCTTGGAAGCCTGCAGGGCCAGAACATAACAGGTGGCAGCAGGCAAAAGGGGTGAGTCAAGGGTATGAAAGCATGTACGACACATATCATGAGGCTGTGGCCCTGGGGCTGTATGTAAGCAACACTGCCTCACCTTCTGTGACAGCCATGATGGCGTGACAGCGCCCTTAGAAGGCTGCCTGATGTGAGCCGCCATCTCCTGCTCTGCCGACCCCATCACCTGAGCAGCAAGCACAGCCTTGCTGCTGCTCCAACCCGCCTATTTGCAGAAACTCTGCCCGTAACAAACCCGCGATTTGTGCAGTCAAGATGACAAAACACTAGTAACAGTGATGGCAAGTAGTCGCACCTTCTCTGACAGCCAGGATGGCGTGTGCGGCTGCCTGATGTGTGCAGCCATCTCCTCCTTTGCCGACCCCATATACGTTTTTTGAGTGGCGAAAGATCACAGACATAACCGCGTTTACATAAGTTGCCTGAAAAGGACTTTTCATGGTGGCACGGTGTAATAATCATCTAACAACTCACCTTCTCTGACAGCCAGGATGGCGTGACAGCGCCCTTGTGCGGCTGCCTGATGTGTGCAGCCATCTCCTCCTCTGCTGAGCCCATCACCTGAGCAGCAAGCACAGCCTTGCTGCTGCCGCTGCCGCTGCTGCTGCTGCCACCGAGCACTGCAGGAGCAGCAGCAGCAGCCTCCGAATCCACCGCAGCAGCAGCGATCTCCTCAGCAGTGAGTACTGGCTGTTCTGCATCAACTGACGCAGCCACCACGCGTGGCGATGCAAAGGGGGCATCGTGTGCTGTTGCAGCGACAGCCTGCTGCTGCTGCAGATCGTCTGTTGGGGCCTCGGGGACTGCTGCTGCTGCTGGTGCGGGGGCAGCAGGGGTTGCTGCTGCATCGGGAATCGATGGCTCTTCCTCTTCCTTGGGTGGAGGCACAGGCACGGGCAGCATGCCTACAGATAAATGACGCGGCACAGGCAGGTGTGAGAGAAGATTATGGTTGCTGCATCTGGGGTAATGACATCTGCCTCCTGCTTAGGTGGCGGCTTGGGTGGTGGCACAGGCACGGGCAGCATGCCTACAGATAAATGCAGGTGCAGCCAAGCAGGTGTGAGAGTACCGCAGAGTAACGCAGCAACCCTAACCAACCATCACATGCACTGTACAGCGAGATCCACTGGGGCAGTTTGAACTCAAGCCTACCTGCGTGCACCTCATGCTCCCCCTCCCATGCATCACGCACAGTGATCTCTCCCTTGTCTGCTGTCAGGCCCAGGTTCATGCAGGGCTGCCACTCACAGATGTAAAGAAATAGACAGCAAATCAACAAACAGCCACAGCACACCTGTGACATACAGAACATCAGCGCCACAAAACAATTCAACCAACCAAGCTCACCTGTGTGCACCTCGTGCTCCCCCTCCCATGCATCACGCACGGTGATCTCTCCCTTATCAGCCGTCAGGTCCAGGTTCATGTAGGGCTGCCACTCTACTGAATAAACAGACATAAAGAAACAGACAAAAGCAAAAAAAAGAGCAACAGCACACCCGAAAAAAATACAGAACATCAGCGCCGCCAACTAATCTGATGATATGCACACCTGCGTGCACCTCGTGCTCCCCCTCCCATGCATCACGCACGGTGATCTCGCCCTTATCAGCTGTCAGGCCCAGGTTCATGCAGGGCTGCCACTCCACAATGTCTTTGGCTTCTCCTTCCACCTGGCGCACGATGTACTTGTACTCAAAGTGGGCACTGCAGGTTGAATTTGTGTATAAAAAAGAAGCAGCAGAAGCAGCGGCAGCAGCAGCGTTGGAGAGACTTGTGAAACCACACAGAGTCTTTGGCCTCCCTTTCGAAATGGCACACGACGTACTTGTACTCAAAGTGGGCACTGCAGGTTGGTAAGAGAAAGAAGCAGCAGCAGCAGCAGCAGCAGCGCTGGAGGCATGTGTGATACTGCAGGACGTGTTGATGGCCTCTCCTTCCAACTGGCGCACGATGGACTTGTACTCGAAGTGAGCACTGCAGGTTGGATAGAAAAAGCAGCAGCAGCAGCGCTGTTGGGGAGGGTTGTGTGGTACGGCAGGATGTCCTTGGCCCTTCTCCTTCCACCTGGCGTATGCTGTGCTGGGCGCTGGTGTTACAGGACGAAAGCAGCAGCAGAAGCAGCAGCACCATCCGAACTGGTGTGCAAGGATATGCTGTAGAGCAGTTGCGGCAGCCGTTGATAGCTGAAACATGCAGCAGGAGTCACCACGTTGCAAGTGTTGCATGTCTAGCTCCTGTCTTCCACCCCTAGCATCACACCCAGAAGCTAACTGTTGCTAACAAGACGCATCAGACCGAATAACCTGCTGGCCATGGGGATGCAGTAGCATTACACGCAGCAGCAGCGTCTCACTTACCCCTGTGGCAGCTGGCCTTCTGCTGTCCACACGTCTCCGTCATGCCGAATCTGGTTAAACGCAACAGCAGCAGCAGCAGCAACGTTCCACTCACCACGTGCCAGCCCTTCTGCTGCCGCCACACTGCACGCTGCAGTGACAAAGACCGATACATACACACCACAACACGCAGCAGCAGCATCAACAGCATAGCCCGCTCACCCCTGTGGCAGCTGTGCCTCTGCTGTCCAGACTTCTCCGTCATGCCAGGCCATTGGGATGCAGTAGCATTACATGCAGCAGCAACCACCCCCACCATAAGCAGCGTGACCGAACACAACAGCAGCTGACCGAACACAACTGCACGCTACAGTGACACAGCAAAAAAGAACGATACATGCGCACCAGCACAAGCAGCAGCATCAATTACACATTTGCTCACCCCTGTGGCAGCTGCGCCTCTGCTGTCCACACGTCTCCGTCATGCCAGGCCATGGGGATGCACTTGCCCACATCCCACGCCCCCAGCTCATCTGCAGGGCAGGCAGAAATGATGATAACAAGTTACATATGTGGGCATCTAGCGGCAGCTGGCAAGACACAATAAAGTGAGGGATGCACTTGCCCACATCCCACGCCCCCAGCTCATCTGCAGGGCAGCAGAAATGAAGATAACAAGTTACATATGTGGGCATCTAGCGGCAGCTGGCAAGACACAATAAAGTGAGGGATGCACTTGCCCACATCCCACGCCCCCAGCTCATCTGCAGGAAAAGCGGCAAAGAAGGTAAACATGTTACCTATGAGTGCATAGCGGCACCTCACACGACATCTTGGAGAGACAGATGCACTTGCCCACATCCCATCCCCATCCCCAGGTCATGTGCAGGGCTGGTACAATGGCAACCTTTTGAATATGTGTGCAGCTTCCAAGATACAATGGAGCGGGAGATGCGCTTGCCCACATCTCACGCCCCCCACCTCATCTGCACATCTTCGACTGTTGATAACACAAGGGTTGAATGACAGATGGCGATTCACTTCGCCACGCGCACATATAATCTGCTGCGCAACTGTCGCCTTGTAGAGCACCATGCACAAAAAGCTACATACAGCATGTGCAGCCATGCTAAGCTATGCTGGTGCATGCCGGGTATGCATGTGCAGCTACTGCTGCTGTACTGCTGACACATGCATGTGTCCTGCAACCCGGAACAGCGCTGCATGAGCCAGCCAGCTGCTCAAGATTTGCTTGAATGCAGCAAAACAACATCACAACGTGCTGCTAATCAACTCACCAGCCTCTCCCACCAGGCACACATCCTGTCCCCACTCAACATGGTGTGGCAGCTGAAACTGAACCTTTGCCTGGTCGTTTGCCTGCTCCTGAGCCTGTGGCTGCGCCCTAGGCTGCTCCTTTGCCTGAGGCTTCACCCTCCGCTTGGACTCTGGCTCGCTGCCATTCTTGAACGCCGTGACCAGCAGCTTGCAGGAACGGTTGCTGCTTGTTGCCCTGGGACATGCCTGCCTCAGCAGAGCCATGTCACGCCTTACAAGCATCTGCGCCATGTTGATCTGGAAGCAGGTGAATGTAAATTAAAGTGCTGTCGGTGCTTGGCACAGTAAGGCGTGAAGAGCAGCGTGTCGGAGCAGCAGCTAGCGTGGTGGCGTCTGGTTGACTGAGGATGCTGAGTGCTGCTGGGACCCTGTCGGCAGTGCTGAAACTATAGAGCGTCTTCAAAACACAGCTGCGTAGCTGCCTAAGGCGGTCGTCTGGCGTTTTGCTGTCAACTGAAAAGACCAGTCTTTCCGTGAATGCGCCGCGTCTGATCGCCTCTCCCAGATATACGTAGTTTCTTGACACTGATTGAACTACACCGCAAGCGTAATGACCACTGTTTGGCCCAGCACTCACCAGTTCAAATAGCAGCAAGAGGAAAGACTCGGAACGCCAGCTGCTTGGCTACGACAGTGACTTATAAGGAACGGAGTTACTTGTATGTGGTAACCTTTTGAGCACCTTGAAACAGGAGAGCGAGAGCATTACACGACCGACACAGTTGAGTTGTGTGCACCAGGGTTGTTGCCCAGGTTCAGTGAATGCTGCAACAGAATGAATGTGACGAATAAATAAACACACAAGCAACGGCGAGTGAAAAGCGTCACTTGAGGGACAGGCCCGCCAAATTTTGGTGCCAATGACAGTCAGGTGTCTGACATCTACCATCTGGATCGCCTGGTCTGCAGCAGTAAATGTACTGCCTGCATGTGTGCGCGCCCTGCACAAGAAATGCAGTCAGTACTAGTCGAAACTGCCACCACAGTACGTTCATGCACTGCCCTGTAAGGGGCCTAGCAACACGCCAGCGTGGTGACCACCCGCTGCACACATTCACAGCAGCACACAATTCACCTGGGTGTGCCCTGGATCTACAATGTTCTTCATCATATACCTATATATGATATTCAATGACATTTTACGCTATGAATCTGCCTCTGCCTCTGCACACAAGCCTTATATTCAACAAACATGCCAGTCGCTGCACGGTGCATGGAACCTGATCAGGTTGGTCATGACCAACTTGGTACTTGAAGTCACTGTAGTACAGTTGCAGGCCCGGCAAGCAGCCCCACAGAGCCTGGCAGGCGCTGCACAACCCGGGTTACTCAGTGAGCAACTGCACATAGCCTGACATGCACACAACATGATCACACCAACATGAATCACGACAACATGTAAAGAATGTTGCGGTACTTGAAGGCGCATGAACGCAAGTAAAGCAGATAAACTCCCCCCTTTGCACACGTCGCTGGTGACACCGCTCATGCAAATTATACAGGCTCATGCACACGCAACTGTCCGCACCACTGGTAAGCGTTGCTGTTGATGAATCCAGATGCACCACAAGTAGCAAGCGAACTGATTCAAAAAGCTTCCCGGGCGCCGACCCTTCAGCTGTCCAGTGAAGCACGCAGGAGTGCATGCTAGCTCTGCGATACCTGAATAATTACCTGAAGGCAGCAAAAGACACAGCAGCAGAAGGAGTTGGCTGGGCCGGCGCCCTCAGCGATCCTCCCTCTGCCACTGGTCTTGTAGTCCTTGGGCTGTTGTCAGTTCCTTCGTCGTGACAGGAGGCACCAGAAGACGATGGACGTCTTGTACACGACGTCATGTCCAATTCATCACATTGTCGCTCAAACAAAAACGGCAGAACAACATGACAGGCGGTCAGTCAAAGCACGTCAATGACCAATGCAGAGAAAGTGAGGAACGCAGCGGCATTGGCCTGTACCTGGCAGGAACATTCAAGCAAGCAAACAGCAATGTGTAAGGTATGTAAGAAGCGTAGTTCGACCGGATACGGCCGGATCTTGGTCGCCAGCCCCTAGTCGGATCAAGTTGATCTTTGAGTCCCCCTGCCTGCAAGGCGAATGTTCACAAATAGATCTACCCTGGTTGTGCTGCTGACGAACAGCCAGGTGCAGGGGAGTTTTTAGTGTTGGAGCATACACCAGGCAATGGTCCTAATAGCTTCTGTACTTTGGACGTAGAGATCGTTTCTAAGGTGCGGTGGGTCCAGACTCCACCGGGCGGCCGCTTCCAGCTGGAACCTGCAGGTGACATCAGCAACATGCCTGTATGACAAGCGCATGCAGCCATGCTATGATGGCATACCCATAGTGCGTTACACACATATATCTAGTGCTATCACACCATTTGCAGGCTATAATATTATGGTGTCGCAACTGCACCGCTTTCAGGCACTGATTACAAAACGTTCTTCTTTCGTGATGGAGATTGCCAAGTTGCTGGTGCGAATGGAGACTAGAGGATATTGCATGAGTGTGTTGCGCAAGAAGTTGCATCGTCATGTGACCAGGTTTTACTATTTCATTGGAGAAACTAGTCCTTGTCAGCTCTTATTGGATATCTGGGCGACTGTGACTGCGTTACAGACCATCCACGCGGATGGTGGTGACTGGGAACATCAGCTACCGCCGGACTCAGAGTCAGAAGAGTTGCATTTGCAATTTGATAATGGTTCTAGCATGAGTCTCTCTGAAGAAGTGGAGTTGGAAGAGATTATCGGCTGAGCGGTGTGAATGGATACATGACTGGCTTGGTGTGGTTTTCATCGGTCGCTACATGTTAACGATGCTGTGTGTGTTGTGCTGCTGGATCCCTACTGCTTTAATACTGTAACACGTTATTTTGGAAGTGGAAACTTATAGCTGTCCTGAAGTTGTCTGCTAACAGTGTCCATGTTTTTTCTGTTTTTTGACTGTTGTCTCACGCTATTATCTACTTGTTCTGCATGTTTTACTGCTGGGGTGCTACTACACTCTCACGCTTCTGCTGCTGCTCCTGCTGCTACAACCACTGACTCTACTGCTGCTGCTGTAAAAAAGTGCAGTACCACCCTACCCTATATGAGCCGTCGCCTGCCGTGTTTGCGTTACATGAAATGGTGCTGCAGCTTGGCCTACATATGTACTGACACTTGCTGCTCTACTGCTTGTGCTGTCATTGCTGCTGTTGCTACTGCTGCGGTTGCTGCTGCTGCTCCTAACGCTGAACTGTGCACCGTTCCGATGAAATGCGTGCTAACACGTGGTGGCTATACTGCTGTTCCGCAAATATGCTTGCAGGAGCCCGCCAGAAGACACACCGCCCCAGCGGGGAACACAACGGTGTCCGCTGTAATTCGATGTGTACATGTACTATGTAAAAATCAATCTATACTTTTTATCCTTTGTAACCAAACCGAAACCACCCCACGATAAATATCAGCACTGGAGTCTACCTGCTGTCGCCAGCTGGCGTCCATGCCCTACTGTACTGCATGATGCTGTGTGTGCGTGAGCCATCACCGATCGGCACCCGTGCTCTGGTAAACAATCACAGGTACTGCTTGTTTTCATGCTAGTGACAGCTATTGTTTCAGCAGGCAGTGATGGTCAGCAGTGCAGGCATGCTGCTGTTGCTCCTTGATGCCTGCTGCTGCTTGTAGTTGTTATTTGCTACTACGCTTTTTGTTTGTAGATATCAAGATACAGTGAACATTTGCCACAGGATGGTTTACCGACGCTGGGTTTTAAGATGCCAGGACAACGCTCAGGCCATCAAGAGGAACGGCAGGACCAGGTTCTCTGAGGCACCAGCCCATGACGAACCCCCTGCCGCTGCCTTTTCTACTTCTGCTTCAGGTAATTATTCAAGATATCGAAGTGCGTGCATGGACAGCCCTCTACTTGATGCATCAGCTCCCTGGACGCAGAAGGGTTGGTGCCCCGGAAGCTCCTGGATCTGGACAGCTATGATCTACTTGTTCAGCATTGACAGTCAGCGACGCATTACAGTGAGTCAAGCCAGCCTTGCTTGCGTGCGCAGCCTTGCGTGAGTGAGCAGCCTTGCATGCAGGGGAAGGGTGTCACTGCATGCTTTGCTGCTTGGTGCTGCTATTACTTTTACAAATAGCAGAGCACCAGTACCGGCGACGCTGCTAGTGTGAACACCTCAGCGACATAGTACAAGTTAACTAGTGGCTAGCGTTGCTTACGCCAACCACGGAGCTACCATCTTGGCAGCCCGCCCACAGTACAAGTGCAATTTTGCAGTAGCATTTAGCGGACACGATAGTGTTCTCCACTGGGGTTGTTGTTGTTGTTGGGTGGTAAGGGTGTTGGTGGCTGATGTCCAGTTATCTGCACAGCAAGCGCAGGTACGAGTAAAGAAGTTAGCGGTACAAGTTGCAAAACAGCAGACATGCATAGTTAGGTGATAACAGCAAAGAATGTAAAGAACGTAGCGGTACTTGAAGGCTCATGAACGCAAGGAAAGCAGAGAACCAACCCCCTGCACACATCGCTGGTGACACCGCTCATGCAAAATCCATGGGCAGCAGCAGTACTGTCAAGTCATTATGTGTACTGGCAATGCAGACAACGGTAGTATAAAAAGTTTCTCTTACAAGGTACAGGCCTAATGGGTACAGGCTTGATGGGCTCTTCCAAAAGCTGTGGGACAAGGGTGTGCGTGGAAAGATGTTCCGTGTACTCTACAACTTGTATCAGGGTGCGCGCCGTGTGGTGTCTCACGAAGGTCATGTCACTGAGAGCTTCACATGTGACCTTGGTTTGCATGAGGGCGATGTTATTTCCCCCACAATGTACCTGTACTTCATTGATGATCTGCTGCATGAGGTGCATGCAAAGCACCCTGGCATCACCCTTATGGGCCCTTGTGACGAACCTGCTGGTCAGGTTGTGGCAGCCATGCAGGCTGATGACTTTGTTGCTGTGTGCGGATCCCTGGCTGAGGTTCAGGCTGTTGCTGCAACAGTTTATGATTACAGTTGTAAGTGGCGGTTCAAGCTGAATAGCTTGAAGTCTGCTGTCATGCATGTCTCACCAGC
>CADDIJ020000606.1:17090-97141 GCA_902809745.2 Tetradesmus lagerheimii
TGCCTAGTAAGGGGTGTAAGGGTCTGGGTGGTCTACCTTACACCGAAAATAGAGAGAATAATAAGTCTGCTTTCCGCCTCCCCAGTGGGTGAGGCGCGGTTGCCGATGCCGAAAGGTATGGCTTACAAGGATTGATTATTATTATTATACATAAGCACATGTACGTAAGAGAGGGGACTAGGTCAGCCCAGCCTCCCTTTCTCTAGAGCCAACCCAATACTACTGCTACTATGCCACCCAACACCACTGCTAATCAAGTGCTAAAGAGTGTGGGGAAAACACCCACTTATATACCTCTGCCCAATCCGTAGTACCTTTCTGGGAAACTTACAATCACGCTTCTAGGCATCTCTGATGAATCACCAATCTCTAGAACCTTCTAGATGTTTCATATGTCAGGATCCTTCCGGAACCTTCTAGAGAACCCCGAGTTGCCATTAGATGAATCTACGTACTTCTAGATCCTTCCGTATCTCTCTTGTACATCAACTCACATAAGGAGCATTCTGGAACATTCTTTACACACACTAGTGCTATAGCTTATCCTATTCCTTACATGCCATATGGCGGCAGGTTTTCTCAGCTGAGTGGAAGCGCCCTAGTGGTGCTGTTGCGGTGACACCTTGGCATAAGTATGTGCAGAGTTTGCTTTGCAAGTATGGTGTGGATGTTGAGGCGGCGGCTGATCGAGCTAATGCGTGCAAGAATCACATCAACCGTCAGGTCAGGAAGCTGCATGCAGACAGAATTGTTTGTGAATCACTGCAGCACTCTACTTTGAGCTGTTACATCACGCATGTGCACTCTACTCATGCTGATGCCATGCGTTTTAAAAGGGCTAGGCCCTTTTTATGTTCTGGTGCGCCAACGCGTGGTATTGCGTTGCTGATGCGTGTTCGAACGGGCTGTCTTTGCGTGCATGAGCGTACCAGTCGTTATGGCGGCAGCAGAGCTGATTCTAACACAGTATGTCCTGCTTGTGGTCAGGGTGTTGAGTCTTTGTCACATCTGATGTTTGATTGTCCCGCTACTTCTGCTCAGAGGGATACTATGCTTGATGAAATTCGGTCTGTTTTGCGTGATGTGGCTGGCGGCGCTGAAAAATTGCGCAATGTGTTGTCGTTGACTGATGCATCCACCAAGTTGTTGCGTTTTGTTTCTGATGATATTTGGGGTAGTAGGGGGGGGTGCCGAGTGATATCTAGGAGCATTGCTGAGTATCTTGTCCAAGCTTGGGATGTGCGTAATAATTGCAAACACAATGGAGCAGTGCTCCCTCTTTCTTCCGCTCCTGAGGGGCGCGGGGCCGATGGCGTTGATGCTATGGCTTAATGGGTAACATGATGATGATGATGCCATATGGCGGCTGCAGTGCACATCATGCTGGTGCGGCACGATGATGTCGAACCTACAAAGCAGTATCAGCCGCCAACACAGTTGCAACATTCCGGTGATTGTAATAGGCTACCGCACCTCTTCCCAATGTTTCCTTCTGGCGGGCATTCATTGCACTTCTCTCAGTTTTCGTCTTGGTTGCCAGAAATAGCAGTGAGTTGTAACCAAAACAATTCCCTGACTTGCCACCGTTGAGATAACGCAACTGTCTGGTGGCCCTTCAGGGCGTGCCTTGGCGGTGCCAATCCGCCACTGCTTGCAAGCCAATTGGCAGTACAGCAGACAGTACAGGGCTCGGCCAGGCGGAAGCATCCACAGTTGGCATGTGCACTCGCCTCAATGAAAATACATACAAGATATGATATTACGGAATGGTGTGAAGCAGGGACCAGGAATTCAGGGGCAGCGAGGGTTCTGAGAAGGCAGTGAGGTGGTGCATGTGCTCATGCCTGAGCAGTGAAGACAAAGCTTTCCTCGCATCAGACACCGTCAAGTCAAGCGTCCCTCGGATCAAGCATTGTTGTCTCCAGCAGCGCACGCATCTCGCTGATCACCGTTCGGTTGCGTTGTGCCTTGTCGAGCCCTTCCGCACCCAGCTTTGCTCAGTCCAGTGGCACACGAAACAGCAGCAGAAGTAAGCCATGGCAGACTATGATGTCACGCAGTCCTACATGCAGGACATATCCCTGGGTACATCCATCATAGCAGTCAGCTTCAAGGGTGGTGTTGTGCTTGGAGCAGACTCGAGGACTAGCAGCGGCAGCTACGTAGCAAACAGGGTGCAGGATAAGATCACACCATTAGCAGACACAGTCTACCTGTGCAGATCAGGCTCAGCAAGCGACACACAAGCCATTGCTGGCTATGTACAGTACTGGTGAGTGTGCATAGGTATGGCAGTGCCGCTGCTTTGATGCAAGAAGAAGAAGAAGCAGCCGCAGCAGCAGGCCAGGTGTATTGATCAGGATCACAAGCACATGCAGCAGGGACTGCATAACAGCACATGCTGGGTCGGCGCAGTTCAGCACTGGTTGTGCTCAGCAACAGGACATGTGCGTTACCTGGCACAGAACTGCAGCAGTTGAGAGCAGTGTGTGAGCCCGTCTTTCAGCAAATAGCACAGTAATGCGCGGCTGCATTGGCAGTCGATTATGCATGTGTATGCTGGCAGCGTGCGGTGACCGCTTGATCCGTGGCGTGTAGGCGACCTGCTGTGGAAATCAGCACTGCACTCCATGCAGGTGTACCACGCGTCGCACATCTGTGTGCGACCACTGTATGACACCAGACAAAGCAGCTGCAGCAGGCAGCGCCTCATAGCTACACCAGCCTGCAGTGCAGCATGCATAGTGCAACAGCGCTGCTGCACTGCAGTTGGGAGCGCATGCACACCTGCTGTTGTGCCTTGGCTGCAACTCTGCGTCCTGTCCTCCTTGTGTTTGTGCTTGCAGGATAGCAGAGCACCAGGCGGAGAAGAACGCTCCTGTTGATGTCAGCACAGCAGCCAACCTGGCAATGCAGTTGTCATATAACAACAAGAACGCGTTGCAGGCGGGGCTGATCATAGCAGGTGAGGCAGGCAGATGGATGCACACAGCAGCAGCTTTTGCAGCAGGACCATTTGATGCATGCACACGTGTTCCTGCCAGGGCGCGCGAGCAGCAGCGGGCGCATTGGCCGTGTAAGCGCACAACAGCAGCAGCTAGTTTCTTGTTTTTAGAGCGTTCGCACAAGTAGTGCGGGTATATGACTTTGATTTACGTTCATTCAGCCTATGCTGCACAGGAGTGCAACACAGCTGCAGGCATTGTGCTGTGGGTGGTGTTCCAGCAAACCGGCAGCAGCAGCACTGTCACCTCGTGGGGTGCCTTGGCTGTTCAACGGCCTGAGCCCCGCGGCATCGACAGACGGGCAGTCACAGCACATCCCTGCACTGCAACAACCGATTGTTCAAGCAGTGGTCTCAACGGTGACCTCTGAACATTGTACTACTGTATCACTGTGTATGCTTTCATGCAGGCTGGGATAAGCACGATGGCGGCAGCGTGTACGCCATACCGCTAGGCGGTACACTGCTGAAGGTGCCATACACCATCGGAGGCAGCGGCTCAGCATACATCACAGGTGTGACAAGGTGGCAGGGATAGCATTCGCTGAGCAGTGTTCACAGCTGGGCTGCAGCTAGTGCTACGCTGGCTGCTGCTGCTGCTGCTGCTGCTTTGCACGATCACTATGGTTGAGGATCAGCATAGTTGGCATGTGAGGGAAGGCCTGCAGCTGGAGCTGCACGTGCTTGCTGCAACGCTTATGTGTGTTCACGTGTGCATCAACACACACAGCAGGCAGCAAGTGCACATGGTTTCTGCATTGCATGCAGCGTGGTTCGTGCTATCAGGAACACGCGTGGCCACCCTTGCGGCTAAGTGGTGCACCACCATTTGCACGCCACACAACACAATTTGCCTTACTTCCGTTTGGCTGCAGGCTGGTGCGACAAGTACTGGCAGGATGACTTCACTGAAGAGGAGGCGCACGCGTTTGTGGTCAAGGCGCTGACGCACGCCATTGCGCGCGATGCGTCCTCGGGCGGCTGCGTGCGCACGGTGACCATCAGCCAGGAGGGAGTGAAGCGAGACTTCATCCCTGGCACGCAGCTGGCAGCAACGTATGGCGAGCTGGCAGCACCCAGCTGATTGTGGTGGGCTGCAGGCAGCAGCAACGCAAGGTGATTCACGAGCTTCTGATGTTTTGCGGAGGGTTGGTGCAGGAAGTGTGGCGCAAGTCGTACTATGCATAGTATGCAGCATTGCCCAGAAGCGGCCGGTGTGTGGCGTCAGCATGCGTGGCGCATCGTGGCTGCGCCAGTGTATGTATGTCATTTGGTTGCATGTACAGTGTGGTGCGGCATGCTATGCATGGTGCGGCACCGTTTGTGTGGCGTGGCAGGCACTGGGAGCTCTGTCGTACATTTAACAGGCTTTTTTGCAGCCGAGGGCAGTAGTACTCCTTGTTCTGCCAGTGCGCTTGCTTGCCGCAAGCAGTGAGTGTAACATACTTTCGCTCAGCAGTTTGTTTGTGTAGTACACGAGCAGCTATAGCAGCGGCAGGTTTCAGGTCATCGTGTGGTATGCAGGGTTGACCATCATGCGTCATGCCGTATTGAACCAGCTGTACACAGAGAGCAAGATCTGGCTCCAAGCCACTGGCAGGCACAGCTGCTGTCACCATTGACATGCCAGCGCCCGGGTGTTCAACAGGGGTCTTCAACGAGGATGTAGGTCATCACAGCATACCAACAGCAGGTTCACTGTTGCGAGTCTGCTGAACAGTCAGTTGGCTAACAAAAGAACACGTCACATCCAGGGACGCCAATGACATCGTTGCGAAGGTTGCAAATCAGTTCACAGCTCATCAAAAGCGACAACAAGCGCATATGCAGCAAATTGCCTGAAAACTGTGCAGATATCTGCTGGTTCGGGACACGACTAATGGCGTCATAGCAGATACACAGCATCGTGCTCGTTCGGTCCTTCTGGCTGGCAGACTTTGCGTCAGCGAGTATTAATCTTCGCATCTATTATGTTTTCTGGCACTCATAGCGAGCCACCAAGCAATGAGGCGGGAGGTGACTTCACACATCAGGCAGGCAGCAGATGCTCTGAACACCAATGGTGGATCGAGAAACAAGGAGAATGTATCAGGAGACATTGGATGTCTGGCTGCGGTGAGTGCTGCTATCGAGATGAACGAGCTGCCGCTGCGCGCGCTTTGTCCTGCCATCTTGTCCTGCCATTTGATGGCCAGCCTGTTTGACACTTAAAAACCTCAACAATAGTGTATGCAATGACTAAAGGTATCACTAGACACGGTACAATGGTCGAATGCAGACGCCAGTGTGTATAGCAGGCCAAACTACAACAACAGAGCTGCTGTCTTGCTCTCCTGCTTGCACTCCTGTCAATCCTTTGCAATGTGCTTGTTTGCAGGAGGTGGCAGCAATATCAAAGGCGTGCAGGATACCTGACTCTGAGGTAAGAGAACAGCAGCAGGGTCAGCAGGCCAACAAGGCTTGGGCCTGAAGGTGATGAGCAGTGGCACAAGATAGCAGGCAGAGCTGTACCTAGCAATTGCAGTGATGGTGCTGCAAGTATATCTGGCATGCCAATGATTGATAAAGAATGGTTCCATGGTCCTACAGACCCCAGGTCTGAGCTGGCCGCTCGGAGTCTACATACGGTATAGCTGTACCATAGCCAATTATGCTTGCCTGTCGTCCTGCAGGTGCTTCATGAAGGCGTGGGCCAAGCAAGTGGCCACTACAGGTGCAGGAGCTCCTGCTTGCCAGAAATTGAGATCTGCACAGCCTTTGGGCCTTCCTACATGATGCAGAAGCAGCACAGGCAGTGAGTGACAAGCAAGCTGCATAGCGATTGGAACGCATGCCAGCCAGTCTCATGCTGTGCTAACTAGCAGGGGCGCTAACAGGGAGGGGTTAGTTGGCAACATGGGATGTACATCAAGCACTGTGTTGTTGTTGTCGCTGCACGAGTCCATCTGACCAGCTGGTTTTGAGGCTGATTTGATGCTGTGCCGCTGCCTGTCCCTGTCCCTGTCCTGCAGTTGGTATCACGTGGGGCAGAACTATCATCACACAGCAGCACTGCTGCAAAGCAGCGCACCGCCCCAACAGCAGCAGCAGCTTCAGCAGGCGCAGCGCCAGCTTCAGCAGCAGCTGCTGCTCAAGGCCCAGCAGGGCACACTGACAACGTCGCGCAGCAGACGAGCTCCTGCAGTGCTTCAGCAGCAGCTCAAGCAGCGCTCAAGCCAGCAGCACAAGCAGCACCCCACGTGGCTTGCCTGCACTACGGCGCCTGCAGCCAATGAAGAGCAACGCCAGCAGCAATGGAGCTGCACGTCTGAGCGCCAGCACCAGCAGCAGCAGCAGCGCTGAGGAGCTGCTACCAGGCTTCTTTGACAGTGAGTCTGCTGGCTGCACACCTACGTTTGCTGGCGATCAGGCATGCCTTGGGATGCTGCTGGGGACATCCTTTGGGCTGTGACCGTTGTCTCAGCTGCAGGATGCAGTGGCTTGCGACCTTGGACTTTTTCTCGCTCTTACACGTGCATCTGTCTTGGCTTCTGCTGACCCTGGGTGAACAGTACTGTCTTGCGCAAGCAGGTTTTTTAGACGCATGTTCCCTGTCACTTTGATGCAGCGTATGTGTGTCTTGCTTGTTGGTTCAGCTCACAAGTCAACTCCAGCCCCTATTGTGCGGTATGAGTATGTTGCCAGCACAATTGTCCTGTGCTTGAAGTGGGGCTGCAAGTGCTGAGGAGGCAGCTGCAAGCTGTTCAACAGCCACGTCGGCGCACAGACTTCATGTGACATGGCTTGTATTACAACCAGGTACTAGCTCGTATATACGCAGATGTATGCCATGTGCTACGGCGTGGTCAAAGCCAGCATTCGGCTATGAAAGTTGATGACGGTGAGTGCTGTGTGCTAACATGTGCAGCCTGTTGACTGTCTTGTACGCGCCGGCTGCACTAAAAGGCATCAGCTGTGTTACTGTTGATTTGTTCGACCCAGACCTCCACCGTCAGAACTGTTCTGAGTGTTGACTGCCGCTAGGGAACCATCTGCTATGGCTGTGTTCTTTTTGATCTGCATTTGAAGCCACTCGCGTAAACTCCCGATGTCGTGGCTGTGTGCTCCTCCCTCTGCTTGCTTTGCTGGACTGATGCTGCAGGGCCAACTCATGTATGGCAGTCAATGCCTTTGAAAGCACTTGCACTGCTGTTACCTAGTTGCTTTTCCACTGCCGCTGCTAGTGGCGCACTGCAGCAGTGCAGTGTCTGTATGACATGATTGAGCGTTCAGCAGCAGGCGGCACCTGCGACGCAGGCTGTGTTGACACAGCCTGACAGCCGCTGTGGAGCGACTTAAGTTGTTTGCCAGCATGCTTGCCGGCAGCCGATGCTCAACATCTGTTGCGTGAATGTACATCGAGTGTGGTTTGCATGCTGAGCAAGCGTGCACCGCCAGAACGTATGTGTAGTGTCGAGCACCTTGTTCAACTGAGCACTGCGCCTGTCCCGATTGGGCGCTCTTTGCTGTGGCAGGTGTTGCTCCACGATATTACTGCTGAACTGTTCTTGGATGTTGTTTTCTGCCACTGTGTGTGCAGCTGCTGTTTTAATGCTGTGACAGAGCAGGTGTTGTGATGACTGAACGCATGTGTGCTCAGCACACTGTTTGCAGATAGATGCTTACTGGAGCAGCCATCGAGCAATTGCAGGTTTGTGCTGTGCAATCATACTCCGAGTGTTATTTCGGTGATCAAGTTGGCGTGACTGGGTTGTGGTTCTAGAGCAGCTGCATTTCAGGAGGTGAACAGATGGATCCTAGCGCTTTTTTGCTATGGTCACCAGTGATGGTCGAGGCGACTGATAGTGTTGATAGGCCATTTGCAACGATGCCCAGATACTATCCATGATGGCATGTCCAAGCGGCCACAATGTTCTTTGCTAAGCATGTAGTGCGAGCGTTACCAGGTGCATTCAATGCACAATGATTGTGGCTTACGCAGAGCAGTTCCCTGCCAGGTTTTACCTGTCTTCATTGCATGAACGCAGCGGTGTGTGCTGTGCACTGCACATGGCATGCCACTGAGTGCAGAACGCCAGGTCCTGAACAAATCCCTTGCGGCTGCTGCAGGATTGGATGCACACACTTGATACATGGTTATGACATGGTGCAGTGCATTGTAGTTGTATGGCGCTGCAGCTTTGGTGTTGTTTGGAGCCCAAGCAGCTTGCAAAGCTGACACTGCCTGCATGCAGCTGCGCAGCCAGCTGGCTGACAACCCGTCTGGATGCAAGCGTTGCACCCCCATGTCATGCCGTACATGGAGTTGTGCCGAGCACACAGCCAGTCATGCTGTGTGGCACTTGGGCTGGTGGCAGTAGCATGCCCTAGCAGTACTGTAATGCGTCATGAGAGATTACAGTGTGACAGCCGCAGTTGACCCCCACGTTGACTGGGTTTGCTGCACGTGGATTAGCTATATTTGTAGTGTTAAATACGTTGTGTTTGCTACAGGCAGCATCAGCGTGTGACGGAGATAATATTGATGGTTACCGTGTGAAGGTATGACAGTGCTCGCAGGCCAGCCCGTGCAGAATTGTTGTTGATGTTGTCTATGTCATATTATCATCGTGCTGGTGCTGTGACTGCACGTGCTTTGTGAGCCATGTGCTAATCAAGGTGTCAAGCACATCGGAAAGACGAGCCCCTGTGTTGCCGCGATACACTTTTGGTCGCCAGTCAGCTATTCGGGCAGCTGAACGTTTATATTGTGTGATGTTATTACCGTTGGATTTTTACCAAAGGAAACAGTGCAGTTTTGAGGAAGGGCAGAGCCAAAGAAGGTCGAACCAGGCAGGACAAT
This sequence comes from Tetradesmus lagerheimii, assembly GCA_902809745.2. Lineage (NCBI taxonomy): Eukaryota > Viridiplantae > Chlorophyta > Chlorophyceae > Sphaeropleales > Scenedesmaceae > Tetradesmus > Tetradesmus lagerheimii. The sequence continues at coordinate 25,937 of CADDIJ020000606.1, forward strand.
TGGTTGCTGTGATTGTGTTGGTTCAATTGCCCTTGTCGTGCTGGAGAGCACTTGCTAAAGGCCAAGCTGAGCAAGTCATTCTTGGCGTTGCCTTGTTATGTCATGGGGTCGGCAATGATCATCCCTTACACCCTGCCTGGCTGGTATTTAAGCTGGTGCTTCCTTCTGCCAGGACAGGGTTGTTCTGATACGTTCCCTCGTGTTTTACCCTCACAGTCTGGTTGCTATTGTTCTTCTGGTCCTTCCTTCTGGCTTGTTATCCGCCTCAGTGCGTGTGTGGTCTCAGTGCCACTTGTGTCTGGCAGCAGTAGTTCTCCTCTCAGCTGTGTAACTCTCCTTTGGTGAATGTTTTCATCGCCAATTCAAGGTGTGCGCGTCTCCAATTAGCTTCTTTGCAGCCAGATCTCTAACCTAGTGCATTCCTGTGGCCAGGAACAGCCCGAGCGTGCTTGCGATTGGCAGTGCAGCCTTTTTCCTGCAAGCTCCTGCAAGTGCATTGGCAGTAGCCGTGGCAGTACTAACGACCGTGCGAGCGCCGCCATTTGCTAACCCGTAAATGAACGTAGTTAAAGCAACCCTCAACTTTAATTGAGCATTTCTAGTCGCTTGTTGCGTAGCGTCTTACCGCCCAAATTGTAGCTCTGCGTGTACTTCGCCCAGCCCCAACAACTAGGAGTATTAGCACTGCGTCCGCGGTTGCTTAGCCTGCTTTCTGCCTTTCTATTACAGAGACCACAGAGTCGAAGCTACTTCCTACGCCAACCCTACTACCTACCCGGCAGGCTACGCCTAGCTAGTGGCTCCCAACACTATCGTTGCTGTTACAACATGCTTTGTGTGGTACAGACACACCCACAATGCAACCTTGGACACGCGCGCAGCATGTGTGAATAGAGTGTGGTTAGCAGCTGCCTATACGGCAGGGTTCCTTATTGCGCATGTCACCCATGTGCGCCATAGAACCATGCATCATACTTGCTTGTGTGTTTTTGCTGCTGTAGAAGCAGTCAACGGGTGTCATGTAACACTATCTGGGGGTCGAATGGGTCAAACTCTTGATGGGATCTGTGAGGCAGCCTGGCACAAAATACACACGTGAAGTTAAAATATGCCCCTAGACGTTACATTGGTGCGTTTCCAGCAAACTGCGCGCTGACTGCAGAGTTTCCTGCTGGTTCGGGACACGACTAATCGTGTCTTAGCGGATACACAGCATGCTGTTGTCGTCCTGGCTGGCAGCCTGCTCACTAGTGAGTACCCTTACACCACACCCAGTGGGGTGACTGGCACTGACATCGAGCCACCAAGCAATAATGCGGGAGGTTACTTCAAACATCAGGCAGGCAGCATATGAACTGAAAGCGAGTGGTGTGTTGGAGAACGAGAACACATCGGGAGGCGTTGGCTGTCTGGCCTCGGTGAGTGCTGCTGTCGAGATGGACGACCTGCCGCTGCGCGCGGAGTTCATGGCCAGCTTGCTTGCTTCAAAACCGCAACAGTACAGTGTCCAATCAAGTCCAGTGATAAGGTATTACAATGAACCTGGGATACCGGCCGGATGCAGCGATACCGGTGTGTACAGCAGGCCAACTGACAACAGCAGTTTGTCAGATGCTGGCTGCAGGGAGCTGCTCTCCTGCTTGCAGCCCCTTCAATTTTGATAACCTCTTGTTTGCAGGAGGTGGCCGCAATAGCAATGATGTGCAGGATACCTGACTCTGAGGTAAGAGAACAGCAGCAGGGTCAGCAGCCTCCCAGGGCTTGGGCCTGAAGCCTAGGCCTTCAGGGCAGTCAGTAACTGCGCATGACGAGCAGTGGCGCAAAAAAGCATGCAGGCAGAGCCGCACACGCCAGTGCAGTGACGGAACAGCAAAAGCATTTGACAAGCCAGTGATTGCTGATCATGGCAAGCAAATGATCAGCAAACCGGGTTTGCCAAATTGTATGGCACCACGATCCACCAGACCCCAGGTTTGACTCAGACTCGGGGCTGTCTGCTCGGAGTCTGTGCTGTTCCTAACTCTGCTTGCCTGTTCGTAAAATGTTTTCCTGCAGGAGCTGCATGAGGGCCAGGGCCGTGCAAGTGACACGGACAGGCGCAGAGGTTCCTGCTTGCCAGACTTGGAGGCCTTTGGGCCTTCCTACATGAAGGAGGAGCAGCACAGGCAGTAAGTGACAAGCAAGCTGCACAACAGTTGAAACGCGTGCCAGCCAGTTGCACGCCATGCACAGTGTGCTAATCAGCAGAGGGTTAGTCCGGTGAGGGTTGTTGGCAACATGGGTTGCACATGAAGCATGAAGCACTCTGTTAATAATAATAATAATCAATCCTTGTAAGCCATACCTTTCGGCATCGGCAACCGCGCCTCACCCACTGGGGAGGCGGAAAGCAGACTGATTATTCTCTCTATTTTTATGAAGCACTCTGTTGTTGTCACACGCTCAGTGCCTAGCAGCATGGTGCTAATGATCATCTGAGCAGCTGATGTTGACGTTGTTTCGGTGCGGTGTCGCTGCCTGTCCCTTTCCTTGTCCCTGCAGTTGGTATCACATGGGGCAGAACCACCATCACGCAGCAGCACTGCTGCACAGCAGTGCAACAGCCAAGCAGCAGCAGCAGCAGCAGCAGCCGCTGCTGCGGCTGCGTCAGCCGCAGATTGCGCAGCGCCAGCTGCTGCCCAAGGCCCAGCAGAGCACACTGAAACTGTCACCATCACGCGCAGCAGACCAGGTCCTGCAGAGCTTCAGCAGCAGCACAAGCAGCGCCCCATGTGCGCTGCCTGCACAGTCATGCCTGCAGCCAGCGAACAACAACTCCAGCAGCAACGGAGCTGCACCTGTACGCACACGCAACAACAGCAGCAGCAGTAAGGATCCGGAGCTGCTGCTAGGCTTCCAGAAAGAGATTGACAGCGGGTCTGCTGACTGCACGCCTGCGTTTGCTGGCAATCAGGCGTGAAAGTGTAGCAGCAACAGTAGCAGAAAACAACATCCGCTCTTTTTACATGCTGCTACACCTTACCCCAGGTGTGCCTGGGGTCAAGCCAAGGGCTGTGATGGTCACCACAGCTGCAGGATGCTGTGCGACCTTGAGCTTCTCTTGTGTGATTTGTCTGCACTTGAACGTGTACCTGCCAGATTGAATCTGTCTTAGCTGTTGAATGTTGTGGGTGAGCACTACTTTCATGCGGCATGAGTAATTTCGTGGAAAGGCTGCCCTGCCACTTTGATGAATTGCGCGTGTGCCTTTGCTTGTTGTTTCAGCTCTCATGTCCACCCTGTCTGCCCCCCTCTGATACGCGTGCGTCTTCTCCTTGCTTCAATACCCCACATGTCAATCCCGCCTTCCATGATGCGGCAAGAGTCTGCTGCCAGCGCAGTCTTCTTGTGCTGTGAGTGGGCTTCAAGTGTCGAAAAGGCAGCTGCGCAGAGTTCTTCAACGGAGAGCGGCTCCTCAACCGCCATCTTGGCGCACCAACTACATTGTGTTATGACTAACTTGCACAAGCAGCTGCTGGCTCGTAGATGTATGCCATGTGCTGCGGGTGGTCACAGCCAGCATCCAGCAGTGAAAGGTGATGATGATGATTGCTGTGTGCAAGCATGTGCAGCTTGTTTGTTGTGTCGTACACGAGGTTGTGAAGTGAACGGTTTTTATGCTCCAGATGAAACCAACATTGTGGTTTCCCTGTCCCAACGGTTGAGGTGCCCTAGCTTAGCAGGCATTAGCTGTGCTACTGTTGGTTTGTCCAATTCAAACTTCCACAAAAACTGTCTGTGTTGACCGCTACTAGAAAATCATATGCTATGGCTCTGTCCTCGTTTATCTTACTGGTGTGACTCACATAAGCTACCGCTGTCATTGCTATGGCAGGTGTTGCTCCATGTATCAACACTGATTGTTCTAGATGTTGTTCGCTGATTGTTCTATATGTTGTTCTATGTTGTTCTGTGCCCTAAGCATGTCAGCGAGGCAGTTTACAGCGTCATGCAGCATCCATCTGGGCATGTGGCATCTACCCCAGCTGAGAAAGCTGATGCTTTCAAGTGTCATTATGAGCGCGTTGGCAGCCATGCAGCATTTGCTTCCTCCAACCCCCAGTTTGACGCTGCACACATGTCTTGTGTTGCAGCCAATGTGCAACAGTATTTGCAAGACTCTGCTAACTCCCCTGCCACCCCGCTGGACCTGCCCATCACTGCCGCCGAAGTTTCCGACTGCCTGCAGAGGCTGCGCACTGGCAAGGCCGGCAACCCGGCTGAGGAGGGCATTGTCAATGAGCTACTCAAGTATGGAGGCAGCACGGCCGCAGATATGTTACTGCAGTACTGCAATCTGATGTGGCAGCTTGAGCAGGTGCACCAGGTGCCAGGTACAGTTGTGAACATGCCCAAGAAGGGTGACCTGACAGACCCCACCAACTACCGTGGTATCACCCTGCTTAGCGTGCTTTACAAATTTTACACCAGCGTTCTCAACCAGCGCCTCATCAAGTTTGCAGAAGGCAAGTCAGTGGCGGAGGGCACGACACAGCAACGGCAGCAGCAGCAGCAGCAGCAGGCGCAACAGCAGCAGCAGCAGGCACGTCAGCAGCAACAGCAGCAGCAGCAGCAGCAGCGTGTAACTGCTGCTACAGCAGCAGGAACGCCGCTGCTGCACGAGAGCCAGAACGGCTTTCGTCCCAAGCGCAGCTGTGCTGACCACCAGAGTGTGCTCAGTGAGGTGTTGGGTGGGAGGAAAGCTGAGGGGAAGGATTCTTATGTGCTGTTTGTTGACACCTATAAGGCTTTCCCAACAGTGTGGCTTGATGGGCTCTTTCAAAAGCTGTGGGACAAGGGTGTGCGTGGAAAGATGTTCCGTGTACTCTACAACTTGTATCAGGGTGCGCGCCGTGTGGTGTCTCACGAAGGTCATGTCACTGAGAGCTTCACATGTGACCTTGGTTTGCATGAGGGCGATGTTATTTCCCCCACACTGTACCTGTACTTCATTGATGATCTGCTGCATGAGGTGCATGCAAAGCACCCTGGCATCACCCTTATGGGCCCTTGTGACGAACCTGCTGGTCAGGTCGTGGCAGCCATGCAGGCTGATGACTTTGTTGGTGTGTGCGGATCTCTGACTGAGGTTCAGGCTGTGGCTGCAACAGTTTGTGAATACAGTTGTAAGTGGCGATTCAAGCTGAATAGCTTGAAGTCTGCTGTCATGCATGTCTCACCAGCTAGACAGCCCAGCCGGTTGGCTGATTCTGGCATCGTTTGGAATGGTGTGCCTGTGCCTGTTGTATCAGAGTACTGCTACCATGGCCTGTGGTTCAACAATGCCTGCAACTGGAATACGCACTTTGAGAAGATGTTGGCAAAAGTGCATCGTGTGAAGGGTGGGCTCATGCCAGTTTGGAAGAGCCGGCTCATCAGCGTGGAAGTAAAGCGTATCATTCTGCTTACATGCGTTCGCCCGATTGTTGAATATGGCAGTGAGGTCTGGTTTCCGTCAACTGCAAGGCAACTGCAACAGATTGACAAAGTGCAGACTGACATCATCAAGTGCTCAATGCGTTGTGGCAAGGAGCGCCCTTGCACTTCACTTGTTCTGGCTGAATGGGGTGTGAAGCCATTGCACATGTGGCTTCATCAGAGGGCGATGGAGTATTACTTTAGGGTTCAGCGTATGCAGAACTGTCGGTTGCCACATCAGGTGTTTTCAGCTGAGTGGAAGCGCCCTAGTGGTGCTGTTGCGGTGACACCTTGGCATAGGTATGTGCAGAGTTTGCTTTGCAAGTATGGTGTGGATGTTGAGGCGGCGGCTGATCGAGCTAATGCGTGCAAGAATCACATCAACCGTCAGGTCAGGAAGCTGGATGCAGACAGAATTGTTTGTGAATCACTGCAGCACTCTACTTTGAGCCGTTACATCACGCATGTGCACCCTACACATGCTGATACCATGCGTTTTAAAGGGGCTAGGCCCTTTTTGTGTTCTGGTGCGCCAACGCGTGGTATTGAGTTGCTGATGCGTGTTCGAATGGGCTGTCTTTGCGTGCATGAGCGTACCAGTCGTTATGGTGGCAGCAGAGCTGATTCTAACACAGCATGTCCTGCTTGTGGTCAGGGTGTTGAGTCTTTGTCACATCTGATGTTTGATTGTCCCGCTACTTCTGCTCAGAGGGTTACTATGCTTGATGAGATTCGGTCTGTTTTGCGTGATGTTGCTGGCGGCGCTGAAAAATTGCGCAATGTGTTGTCGTTGACTGATGCATCCACTAAGTTGTTGCGTTTTGTTTCTGATGATATTTGGGGTAGTAGGGGGGTGTGCCGAGTGATATCTAGGAGCATTGCTGAGTATCTTGTCCAAGCTTGGGATGTGCGTAATATTTGCAAACACAATGGAGCAGTGCTCCCTCTTTCTTCCGCTCCTGAGGGGCGCGGGGCCGATGGCGTTGATGCTATGGCTTAATGGGTAACATGATGATGATGATGATGATGATGATATGTTGTTCTCTGTGTGGTGCACTGCTAGGTAAGTGCTGCGACATAGAGGATGTTGTTGCAATTGATGGTGATATCTGCATGGATGTGAGCTCAGCACACTGTTTGCAGGTACATGCAAATAGAGCATCCATTGTGCGATTGCAGGTGTGTGCTGTGCAGACATAGTGGGCGTGATTCTTGTTATCAAGTTGGCGTGAGTCAGTTGTGGTGCTAGAGCAGAGCTACTTATGAATGTGATGAACAGATGAGTGCTAGCGCTCCTTGCTGTGATGATGCTTGACGTGAATGATAGGTTTAGGATTGGGCATTTGCACTTAGACCCAGCGACTGTGGGAGCAAGAGAAGATAACATTCCTGCTAGGGGGAGGCATGTAGTGCGAGCGTTCCCCAGGTGATTTGTGGCTGACTCAGAGCAGTCGCGTAGGTCATGCTTCATGGTAATCAAACCCCTTACGGCTGCTGCAGGTTTGAATGCACACACTAGGACATGGTTTTTAGATGGTCCAGTGCACTTTGATTGTGTGCCGCTGCAGCTGCGGTGTTGATCGGAGGCCAAGCCTCTCTCAAGCCAAGCTGGCTGAATACTTGGCTGTTGCTTGCTGGCTGCAGCATGCACCCCCCTGTGTGCCATATACCTATGCAGTAGGGTCTCTTCTTGATTGTGCTTACTATAATTGTATGCCATACGTTTCGCTCCTCCCTCTAGCCAGGCTACACCAGATCCAGACCTGGCAGGGGCACAGTGCAGGACTGCATGACATCAGATGTCCAGCTCAAGGTGACCAGGATCAGCTCAAACGTTGCTATAGTTCATTTAGTGTCTGTGAGGGGGAAGGAGCAACATCGGGCAGCCCTGATGTTGGGCGTACTGCATGGGTAGTTCGCAGCTGAGCAGCACATCAACAGCAACAGTGGCTAGGGGACCTTGCAAGACGAGTATGGCAGATACAATAAAGTTTGGCCAACGAAACAGGCTGACAAACGTGTGGAAACCTGATACAGGAGACAGCAATTTCGGCTCGAGCCCTGAACCCGAGCCACCATAGTGCCTGTGCTGCTTAGGCCGAGCGCAGCACTCGGTTCGGTCCTTTTGCAGCTTAAGCTGCACATTCACCTGTGTGTGTATTTGCTGCCAAGGGGCTCACCACAAGATGGTGCGCGGTCCCAAGAAGCACATGAAGAGGCTGAATGCCCCCTCCCACTGGATGCTGGACAAGCTGGGTGGCATCTTCGTGAGTTCAATATCTGGCGCGCTTGCAGCCTAGCTCAGCCTGCTGCTGTGGAAGGCTGCTACGGCTGCTGAGATGATACAGCTGCGACGCCCTGCTGGAGCATAGCGCAGCGTCAGTGCAGATCAGAGCGAAACAACCAGCGTATGGAGTAACGATCGGGTGCTACAGCAGCCATGACCTGGAGCAGGCACTTTGCTACCCACAGCAGCAGCCTGCCACCAGCAAGCCCGCCACCTTGCAACATAACGACAACTTCGTTGCAGCCTATAACCAGCTGAGACGCCGTGCTGGTAACGCTTCTGGGTGCTTGTGCTGCATGCAGGCCCCCAAGCCTTCCCCCGGCCCGCACAAGCAGCGCGAGTGCCTGCCACTGCTGCTGGTGCTGCGCAACCGCCTCAAGTGAGTAATGCACAGCACTGGCTCTTTCAGCAGGCACCAGGGAAACAGCAGACGATCAGTATCAGCATCAGCAACAGCGGCAGCAGCTGCTCAGGAGGAGACAGTACAGCAGCATCAGCCACCCCGCTGGGTCCACGCACCACCATCAGCAGCATGCGGCAGCAGCTGAGCAAGCGCAGCAGCCTCAAGGCCCAGCACCTAGACGTATTGGGTGAGCACTGCCTGCGTCAAGGCACGGGCTCCAAGCCTGCTGCGCACACAGCTCAACAACGTGCACATAAATACTGAATTGGGTACGCCATTGAACAACCTCTCTTCACCCAAGAGAGTTTGTGTTCAATGGAGCACCCATTTCAGTACTTTATGCGCACGTTGTTGAACTGTGTGGGTGGCAGGCTTGGAGCCCGTGCCTTGACGCGCCAGGCAACATGCATAGCAGGCTGTTGCTCGTGTCTTGGCAGCCTGACCCCCCTCATGATTGATCAAGCAGCAGACCAGCATGTGACCCCAAACCTGGTGATCAGCAGTGGGTGCATGGGAACAGCAGGGTGCTGGCGGCAGGCAACACTGCAGAAGCGGCAGCAGCTGACGTGTGCAGTGTCCTGCAAGTTGTGTACTGCTGCAGCGCTGCTACGGCCGTGCAGCTGCAGCACACATGTCACCATGTGCCGTAGCAGACTCCAGGAGCAGCAACAGCTGCAGCAGCAGTAGAAGCAACAGCAACAGCGGCAGCAAGCACTTACGTATGCTCAGCCAGCATGGCCGTGATGCACGGTTATGCATATGCTTTAGGAGCTTCGTGCTGGGCCGCTATCACCCACGCCTGTGCCTGCCGCACACAGTGGCCTGCTGTCAACATGATCCACCACACCTAAAGTCAACTGCACAGTATCTTCAACACACCTTCCGCTCAACTCACCCTTCTGCGCCGGCTGTTGCTGCAGGTATGCTCTGACGGGCAAGGAGGTGAAGATGATCCTGATGCAGCGCCTGGTGAAGGTTGACGGACGCATCCGCACCGACACCACCTACCCCGCTGGCTTCATGGACGTCATCGAGCTGGAGAAGACCAACGAGCACTTCAGGTGCGATTTTGGCAGCAGCTGATGACAATATACAATATAACATTAGTTTCATGGACGTCATCGAGCTGGAGAAGACCAACGAGCACTTCAGGTGCGGCTAGGGCTTAGGTTCAGGTTTCAGTGAACTGAGGTCGGCAGCAGCAGATGATTATCAGCAGTGGTTGAGAGCTTCAGTGGCAAGGTTCCCGGACGGCAGCAACAGATGCCATTCAACATCGGGGTATGGCCGCAGTGGCAGGTTCCAGCAGCAAATGCAGCTGCAGCTCACCTGGTGTATGCACACGAGCGACTGGGCAGCGTGCCGTGGGGCAGTGCTCACATACGCCGTGCAGTTACGAGCTGGAGAAAGCAACCATGGCAGCAGCAGCAGCAGCGTGCAGAGGCGATGACAGGTTTGCAGCAGCAACGCCAACACGCTGCGTATCAGAGCTGGTAGCACTGCACTGGAGCGCTGCCTGATGTTAAGAAACGGAGCTTCTGCTGTGGCTGCAGTAACAGTAGCTGCACACAGATTGGCAGCAACTGCGCGCAGCCAGTGCTGTGTGGCAGCTTTGGCCAGCTGGCTACTGCAGCGGGAAAGTGCAACAGCAGCAGGCAACAGCACGCACGGATGCAGATGCTTTGGCATCAGCGATGCTGCAGGTGGACCCCCGTGCATCAGAATCAGCAGCGGCAGGAATGCAGCTCAACAGCAGTGGAACAGCCGCAGCCTTTGAGCCACTAAGCCACCGAGCAGACCGCCCTTCCTCTATCAACTGCTGCGGCGTCTGTGCATCTGTGCACATTGCTTTTGGCACAGCTGTGTGTAGCTCTGTTGCCAGGCAGGTGTACAGACCACGGCTGCTGTGAGCAATACTTGCGGGGTGGATATCCTCCGCCAAGCATGCATGCGATGCTGTTATACTTACCGCATGCTGCTCCTGCTGGCTGTGGATGTGTGGTGTATACCGCAGGCTGCTGATTGATTCCAGGTACCGCTCTGTGACGGGCGCATAAGGCAGCATACCGTATGGCTTCTGAAACCTGCCAACTTCCACTTGTTGAAGTGTAACTGTGTTTGCTAACTGTCGTTTGCACTGTGTCCTACTTGCGCTGCTGCTGCGTCAGGCTGTTGTACGACCCCAGGGGTCGCTTTGTGGTGCACCACGCTTCAAGTGTAACACTATGTTCTGACTATCTTCTGCACTGTATCCCGCTTTTCAAATTGCGTCAGGCTGGTGTACGACACCAAGGGCCGCTTTGTGGTGCACCGCATCACCCTGATTCAACTTTGTTTGCTAATCATCGTGTGCACTGTATCCCGCTTGCGCTGCCGCTGCCGCTGCGTCAGGCTGGTGTACAACACAAGGGTCGCTTTGTGGTGTACTCTTAATCTTCCACTTCTACAGTTCCATTATGTTTGCTATTTTTTGTCTGCACTATCTTTCGTGCAGGCTGGTGTACGACACCAAGGGCCGCTTTGTGGTGCACCGCATCACTCCCCAGGGTGAGGTCACTGGCAACATGGCCAGTGACCTCACCCAACAATCTGCACCCTGCTGTGTGTGCCTCTGATGGCGAGTATTTGTTGGTTTGGTCTTTGTTCACAGGATTGAAGCCTGATGAAGGGTGAAGAGCCCGAAACGCGTCGCTTCCTGTTGTAATGAACCACGAGCCACAACCAACAATGGCTTGAACCCGAACATGCCTAAACTGCTTTTCAAATTGCCGCAGGCTGGTGTACGACACCAAGGGCCGCTTTGTGGTGCACCGCATCACTCCTGCACTCTTGAACTTTGCCTGCTGACCATCGCCTGCACTACCCCACTTGACCTGAACACGACTACATTGCTTTTGAAATTGCCGCAGGCTGGTGTACGACACCAAGGGCCGCTTTGTGGTGCACCGCATCACTCCTGAGGAGGCCAGCTACAAGCTGTGCAAGGTGCGCCGCATGCAGTTTGGCAAGGGCGGCATCCCCTACATCGGCACGCACGACGGCCGCACCCTGCGCTACCCCGACCCCGACATCAAGGAGCAGGACACCGTCATGCTGGACCTGGAGACCGGTGAGTTTGACTCAGTCAAACTTGGGTTGTTAGTTTGACCTGCAGCAGATGTGTTGACCCTGTCATCAAGGAGCAGGACACCGTCATGCTGGACCTGGAGACCGGTGAGTTTGACTGCCTAGGTTGTTAGTTTGACCAGATAGTTTGACCAGCAGCAGAACTGTGCAATGGATGCGCGCTGCTTCAGCTGTCCACCTGCTCTCCGCGCATGTCAAACCTGTTGCTTGAGCCCCTGTGCCCTGTTGGTCAACCCTCGGTCAAACAATCGGTCAACTCTGTGGTCAAAATTTGGTCAAACCTGCTGCAGGCAAGATCAAGGACTTCATCAAGTTTGACCTGGGCAACCTGGCCATGGTGACTGGTGGCCACAACAACGGTCGCGTTGGAACCATCGTGCACAAAGAGCGCCACAGGTGCGGCATGACTCAAAATAACATGCTGTTACATGTTATCTTAGCAAGATGGGCCGAACTAAGACAAAAAGAAGGCCCACGCTTAAACCACCAGCGGCGAGTAGTGCGCGGAGAGGCGGAGAGAGACAGGAGGCTGCACTGGGTCGCTTGGCAGCTGCTGGTTGTAGCAGTTGGGGACAGCAACCCCTGCTGCGCCTGTTGCGCTCCTTGTGGCCAGTACTGTCCCTGAGGAGCACAACAGGCGCAGCAGGAGTTGAGAGCTGGGCAGGTGCTTGCATCGAAGCGCGGTGGCAGCAGCAGCTGCAGCAACACTTGGAAGGATTGCTGCAGGTGCTGCGGCGGGGGACATGGCACATGCAAGCAGTCGATGTTGGTGCAGAAGAGGTCAGCAGCAGCAGCAGCAGCAGCAGAATGTGTAGGAGGAGCTCATAGGTGCAGTCGCACGGCCATACGCCGCTAAAGGTGGCCAGTGTTGCTTGGCAGTACTGGGCAGCAACAGCAGTGGCGGCAGCAGCGCTGTGCCAGCCGATTCTCAGTTTGATCAGCTATTGGGCGTTGGACGTAGCGGCAGGGGCTGTCCGATACAGCAAAGCACAGGTACAACAGGTGGACAACCATTGGCGTGTGGTTCTGGTACTGCGCGTGCATTGCTGCATCACGCCAATCGTTCAGCTCCTCTCATGCACCCCTACCAATCCAAGTGTGCATGTGCATCTGTCCATCTTTCTTGCCGCTGCTGCGCAGGGGTGGTCACGACATCGTGCACATTGACATTGCATTGCTGTAATCCGCCAGTCACACAGCTTCTCACATGTCTGCGCGCCTGCACCCGTGTATCGCTGCGCAGGGGTGGTCACGACATCGTGCACATTGAGGACGCTGCCGGCAACCGCTTTGCCACGCGCCAGAACAACGTGTTTGTGATCGGCAAGGGCAACAAGCCGCTCATCAGCCTGCCCAAGGGCAAGGGTGTGCGCCTGACCATCCTGCAGGAGCAGGCCAAGCGCTACGCATCAGCCTAAGCAGCAGCAGAGTTAGGCTGCAGAGCTTGCGGCTGCAGAGCGTGCGGTTGTTCCTAACGCGAGAGGGTTGCTTCACAGCTGCTGCGAGGCGGAGTAGAGGCGGCAGCAGCAGGCGAGAGACACAGAGCAGCAGCAGGGAGCAGTGGCGTCACGTAACGGGGGCTGCGCGGGCGCTGCTGCTGGCTGCTGCTGCAGCTGCTGCTGCGCTGGCGGCAGCTGTGAGCGGTGCAGAGCGCGGCGCAGTCAGTGTTACTTAGCTGGTGGCTCTGCAGGGCTTGGTAACTAATCGTCCACGGATGTTCCTACGTGTGCTTTTGGTTGGCGTACAAGGCAACTGCTGGCTGGTGGTATTCTGTTAGGTACTGCCAGCACAGGGGCATGAAAAAGAGGCTTGCATGCATGCCATGCAACTGAGTGCCACTGAGTTGCACGTACCACCTGGGAGGGCTTGCAGCTCGCTCGGCGCTGCACTGATTAGGAGTTTTGTGAACGTATTATGTTTGTCTTGACAGCCTGTTCCAGGAACAAAGTGTTGCCGTAACTCTAGGCTAGTGCAGAGCGGGCGCCCGGCCGGCCTTCTGAACAGACTGGAAACCGTTTCCAATAAAAATGGCCCTTGCTGCAGGGCTCGCTGCCTCGTCGACAGGTCGATCTCCACGAGCTGTTTGTTCAAGATATGAAATTATTATATAAGGGCTTTCGACCAGCTGGGCCCGCCCTGGGGGTTGTTTCGACCAGTTCTCCCGCCAACATGCAATTGCCCCGCCACAGAGGCCCAGTGGTGGGCAGCTGGGCGAATGGACCAAGGCCCTTCTATAGATGTATTGTATATATTCTTATACATATATATAGTGTTGGTTTACTTACTTACCAGCTTCTCAAAAATTTTTAGAGAGTGGAAGTTACACGTAGGCCGTTCGCCATCTCAGATGGCATGCACCACACAAAGTGAACGCAATCTTGCGCCAAAAAGGGAGATTGAAGCAACTTTGAAGCCAAAATAGTCCTAGTCTCTCGATCAGGATTGTACAAGGCATAAGCTGGCACACCTAAAAGTGTGCTTTGAAACACCATAAAAGCGGGAGTAAACTGGCTAAAGCCAACATGAGCGCAATCCAATGGCACAACACAATGGATGCGATGCTAGTTGCACCAGAGATCATCCATATCAACCACTCCTCAAAAGTTGCGGCATCTCAAAAGACACCACCACCTGACATAACCACGCGCCAAATGTTCACTTCCCAAACCTCCACACTGCGCCACTGCTACTAAGCCTAGCTGCCAGGCACCTCCGCTGGCAGCGGTGGCACCTCTTCCCAGCTGCCCCGACGTCCATCTGCACCACCACGGCGCCAGCGCATCAGTGTGGCACGCGACCACCGGGTGCGCACGCCCTGCTGCTGCAGCTCACGCCGCAGTTGCTGCATAGCCTTTCGCTGCTGCCGCTCCTCTGCACTGAGCATTGCGTCAACATAAATGCTGTGACCAGCCTGCCGTAGGTTGCTGCGGATGCGGCCGCCAAGCATGTTGCTCAGCAGATCCGCCTCCTTCAGCGTAACCTCCCACAAGCACATTGATCGCCGCGCGCCTGAGGCGCTGCCGCTGCTGCTGCCGCCGCTGCCACCACCTGCAGCAGCAAGGGTCTCGTTACCCTCTGCTGCTGCTGGCTTTGGTGACCACACAATGCGTGCAGAGGTGATGCTGCTTGGAGTAACACCACCGCACTCAACTAGTGTAGCCACCAGGTCGGCACCACCCGTGCCCACAGGGGCGTGTACCATGAACCGCGCAGGTTGTGGCTGCTGCTGCTGCTGGTGCTGCTGCAACTGCTCCTGCACTTGCGTCAGCATTTGCTGCTGCTCTTGCTGCTTCTGCAGCAGGCGCTGCTGCTCTTCGCGTTGTGCCTGCAGTTGCTGCTCCACCAGCTGTTGCAACAGCTGAAGCTGCTCCTGCTCCTCCTGCAGCCGTCGGTCCAACTGCTGCTGCTGCTCTTGGATGCCCGCCAGGCCGGCATTGAATGTGCTGCTTGCGTCCGTTAGCTGCTGCTTGAGGGATGCAAAGGCTGTGTTGAGATCCTCCACCTGCTGTGTTGCTGCCAGCATGTTGCCCTGCCAGGATGGCAAGGCCCCATCAGCGCTTTGCTGCTGCTGCTGCATTGATGCAGACAGCTGAGACAGCTGCTGCTGCAAGTAAGGCACCTGCTCAGAGAGCGTGCCTACAGTAAATGTAAGGGGGAGGTTGCAAGCCCTGAGCTGCTGCCGCTAGCAGCGCTGTAAAGTGAACGGTTGTCTGTGTCTTGCCAAGATGATGGATTTGGAACCAAGTGTTGTCATCATGACGGTTGATGCCTCAGGCAACGACGGTTGAGCCGCTCAAGTGTGCGACACAGCTACGTGTGCACTGCACCCCTGTGCCACGGGGACATGGCATGTCACATAGTTAGCGTCGGAAATTTGCGTAGTGCTGAATCAGGCGGCCTTTAGAAAGCGCGTCGGAAGGCCACCTGTGTAAGACGGTGGGAAGGTGATGTCCTGCTCGAAGGAAGCCTTCTGTAAGACGGCTTAATGGGTAACATGATGATGATGATGTAAGACGGCGTCTGAAACAGGCGGCCTGAGGTCCCCGGCCAGTGTGGTTGTTGCAAGCTCCCCTCCTTATCCCAAACACACTGTCACATGCGACGTGTGCAAAGGGGGGAGTTTATCTGCTTTACTTGCGTTCATGCGCCTTCAAGTACCGCAACATTCTTTACATGGAAGTTTTGCCTGCCTTACCTGCTTTGCATGCTGCCTTTTCCAGTACCGCTAACTCTTTACACTCATCATGAATGACTCTAGTTGAGTCAAAAAGATGATCTGTTTACTTGCCGCAAATTGCCGCAATCACAGTACTACTAGTGTGCCTTCCAGTACAGATGCATTCATCACAAGGGCCTTATAGACTGTAAGGATTATTATACAGGCTGTTACAGCCAGGTTCAGTCGCTGAACAGCCCAGCTTGGATCTCATCATGCAAATGGTATCAGTGGTAAAACGTTCGGCCTTCGCACACTCAAACGATAGCTGGGATCACTGCTCAGCGCAGCCGGTGCTGCTGTCAGTCCCAGGCCCAGACAAACAACATCATCATTGGCATTGCACCATGAACATGTACCTCCCTTGCAAGTTGGTGCAGCAGCAGCTGCAGTGGCGCGCCGCGTTACACCGGGTGTAGCTGTCACTGATATTGACGGCTGGAACTCACAAACTCCTTGTATGCCCCACCAACTCTTGTGTCACATGGCCAACCACAAGCCAACAACACCTGCATGATCCATTGCACACTTGCTCTGCATGTTGCACAGCTTACTGCATCCTAGAGGCACCACCTTGTCAAACTGATTCAGTGGACACAGTGAGGACCAATCTTACTTCTGCTGCTTAAAAAGCTTGTCGAACAGCCCAAGTGGCCCCTTCTGCTTGTCAATCTTTTTGTTGGTGCTGTCATTGTCCTTGTCCGCCCGGTTGCGGATGGTGTCCTGCTTGTCCTGATTCCTCCTCTCCGAGGCACCATCACTCTCAGCCAGCAGGTACATGCTGTCTGTCTTCAGCAGGTCAAAAGGTGCCTGCACGACCTGGAAGGGCTTGCAGGTGCTGTTGAAGGTCACGGAAGACACGTTCTCTGTTGCTGGCCCACGAACTGGCACGATGGCGGGAGGTGTGAAGTGCACATGGCCCAGAGGAACTGCAGATCCAGTAGCACAACGGTACAGCAGCAAGTGACCAGCGAGACCTGGACGGTCCAGCGCTCCAACGCCGCGCTATAGCATTTTGACGGCAAACATGCGGTCTCGATGTGTGAAAGCTGAAGGGATGCTTGCGTCAGCAGCACGTTCGGGCACTTCTTGGTGTTGTAGCTCCTACCTGCAGCGCAGCGCACGCGCGTACGCCCAACATTGACACCCTTATGGCTGCTGAAGTTGAATACGACAGCCATAACAGCCAAGGTCGTTCAGGCTTTGGTGCCGTGCCGTTCACAGATCCCGTTCCGGAAAGGACCAAGAACGCTGCAGGTGGGCCTCAGAGGCGTTCATAAAGCATGTATATGTAAGTGCTTTGTCTTTCAAACAAAAAATGAAACCATCGCAACTGTGATAACCACAGATCCCGCAGTAAACCCTCACTTGGCTGTTTCTCCGTGGCCCATCTGCACCTGTCTGCACCTATAGGTACCTACAGGCTGCTTAACTGCTGGTTCCCGTCGTCCGAAGCCAGGATTATATGCATGGAAGACACCGCATCAAGACGCTGCACATGCTGGACAGCGCCCTTGCATTAGTAGGGCCCACCATGAGCTGCACTCATCACAGGCCGCATCGCTTGCATGGTGGGGACAGCTGCGCCAGGCACAGCTAAAGGACTCTTACATCACAAACTAACTAGTGCTGGTGTCCTCAGTCTGTATAGTGGTTCATTCATGTTTTACTGCAGCCCTGCCGCAGGGTAAGGGTAATGATAGCGCCAGTTGAATCATTCTACAAGCAGCGGCTGCTTTGGCACAAACAGGCTCAGGCGTCAAGGCCTGAACAGCTGTTCAGCAGTGCTGCTGGTCTGGTTTGTAAACCAGCCGGTCTGCTAGCAGCGCTGGCTGCCGGCCCATGTCACAGTAACACAGCCGCTGTGCTGAAGTTCAGCATCGACGGCCTGGAACCAGGGCCATCGCATGTGCGCGCCTCCGTGCTCTGCGAGTACGCTTAACACAAACTACAAGACAGAGATCAGACGTCAGTACAGAACATGCCCTAGCCAACAAGAAGACAAGTGCGTAGCTAACGCAACGCACTCATCCATCCATGATCAGCCACACCATCCATGATCAGCCACACCAGAGCCACACCATGCAGACAGCACAAAAGCAGCTAGGTTTGCAGCCTCAGGCACATCACACGGTGCACTCGACACGATCCCGGATAACCCAGAGAGCAGTTCTACACAAGCAGCCCCAAGACAGCATCAGCACCTGCTGCTGCTGCTGTCCTGTCTACGTGCACCTGCAGGCTGCCACCAACAACAGCCTAAAACCTCAAACCAATTCCTGCATTGTACAAGCTGAGTATATGCTGACAGCCGCCACGACCGCGCCCATATCTGCTGCCGCTGCCACCTTGTCAGCCGCCGCTGTTATAATGCATGCTATAACAGTTGTTACTTTGGCAGCGGGTCAATGGGGATGTCCAGGTCAGCTTCTATGCTGTTGATGAAGTCAATGGCCTCCTGCACGGTTGGCTTGACCACCATCAGCTCACACACCCAAGTTGGCAGGCCATCTGCAACGCACACCACCTTGCTGCCAGCCTGCAGCAGCACACACAAGTAGCAGATAGGTTGACGAATCAGGCCACACTGCGTTGAATACCTCCTGTGCATGCTTACAACAAGTACATAGGACGAACCATCAAGCAGGCTGTGAAAGATAGCTAGCTGTAACCAGTGGCCACTCTTACCTCCACGAGCGCGCGTGCGTACAGCACATCGGGGTGGTTGACCCACTTGTCCAGGAACGCTGTGTTACGCAGGATGCCTGTGGTCTTGGCGTTGATGCTGTACTCAGCCATCTGCAAACACATGTGAACAGCAGCAGCAATAGGCAGCCTTAGCGCAACCTCACAGCAGCAGCTTTCAATGCATAGCTGCAAGCTGCTTTGCAATGATTGTACAAATGTTGCATGCTGGTACTCAGCCATCTGTGGATGCAATCAGATGGCAGCAGCAGCAGCAGGAGTGACAGCAACAGAGGAGCAGGCAGTCAGCCTATGCGAAACCTCACAGCGGCAGTTGAAGGCATGAACTGCGGCCTGCCTGCAGTGATCGCATAATGCTGCATGCTGGTCCACCATACAAGGTGCGCAAGGTGTGCATGTGCAACCAACCGTCAGAAGCCGGCCGTTTGATCGCAATGCTTCAAGAAAATCTGCTGCTAGCTGTTACAGACCTGCACCAGCGGCCGCTGCGCGACTGGCGGCCGCGCTGGAATGCCTGCGCTGGTCATGAGGTGCTCTTCCACTAGGTCCACTCCCCACACCAGCAGGTTGGTGTCACTGCAGGCAGTACACATGCAGGCACAGGCAGACAGGCAGTAAATGCATGGATATCAGGCAGTACAATGCGGTAGTGCTGGTCATGAGGTGCTCCTCCACTAGGTCCACTCCCCACACCAGCAGGTTGGTGTCACTGCAGGCAGTACACATGCAGGCACAGGCAGTACAACCATCAGTTTGAAGGCAGTGAATGGCAAGTTGGGGCAGTACACCATGAGTGGCTCCTCCTGTGGATCGACTGCCTACACTAGCAGGGTTGGTGTCACTGCAGCAGCACCAGTACAGGACTAGGCAGTACGATTGCAGTACGACCATGAGCTCGAGCAGTACAACAATGCTCCTGGATTCATTGATGACCAACAGCGACTGCTGTCCATGCAGCAGCTAGTAGCATGTACAGCTGCAGGGAGTACCGGCGTCAGACCAGCGCTATGTGAATCCTCTCGCACCGGCACCAACCTGGTGGCTGCTGCTGCTGCTGCTGCTGCTTGTATTGCGCAACCGCCAGGTCCTAACATCTGTGACA
The DNA here is from genome assembly GCA_902809745.2 of Tetradesmus lagerheimii. Lineage (NCBI taxonomy): Eukaryota > Viridiplantae > Chlorophyta > Chlorophyceae > Sphaeropleales > Scenedesmaceae > Tetradesmus > Tetradesmus lagerheimii. The sequence goes on from CADDIJ020000606.1 coordinate 45,234, forward strand.
AACCATGCGCTCACCGCACGGGGCCCCCTCCCATGCGCGCGTTGACCTCTATCAGCCGGGCGCCCCTGCTGGTGTACTTGCACTCCACGTGGAACACGCCCATGCTGAAGCCAAGCGCCTGCAGCGGCAGCAGCAGAGTCGGAGAGGATCAACATAACACAATCAACGCGGAACACACCTCAGCGCCGGCAACAGCATACATCAAGCAGAATTGCCTGTCAGGAATAATTCGTTAGCCGTCCAGAGAAACTCAAAACACAAACACACACACCCATGCTGTGAATGAGCGCTTGGATGAGGAAAACGGGTGCTGTCCAGGCCCTGAACACCTTGCATGTACCTTGACATGATTCATGTACACGCAGCTCAAGCAGCTCTTGCTGCTGCAGAGTCACGGCTCTAACGGCAGGAGCGAAAGTCCAAGAAACCTATTATGATGCAGTCAGCACGCACCTTGACGCTGTTCACGCTCAGCTCCAGCAGCTCCTTCTGCTGCTGACGCGGCAGGATGGAGGGGCAGTTGCTGCCCGTCTCGTTGAAGTACGGCTCAACCTGAGGTGCATTCAACAGCAGCACAGCAGTGGCGGCGGGTCACAACATGAGTCATAGGATGGGGATGGGTTTTGTTGAAGCACGGCTCAACCTGCAGCAGATACAACAAGGCAACAGCATACAACATTAGGGAGCAGTGGCGGCGGGTCACAACATGAGTCATAGGATGGAGGGGCAGTTGCTGCCCATCTTGTTGAAGTACTGCTCAAGCTGCGGCCAATGCAACAGCATGCAACAGTCAGAAGCAGTAGCGGCGGGTCACAACATGAGTATGGCTCAACCAAGTACGGCTCAACCTGCGGCAGATTTAGGAAGCAGCATAAAACAGTAGGGAGCAGTGGTGGCAGGTCAGCACATGAGTCATCGGATGGAGGGGCAGTCGCTGCTGGCCCTGTCGTTGAAGTATGTTGGTGATGAATTACAGCAGCGGCAGCAGCAGCTGGCTACCACAGACCGCCAATACCACTTGCAAAGACCACTGTCCGAAAGGTCACATGCCTCATAATGCGCAGGCCTGCATAAACACACACCGCACCGAGACCAGTGCATCAGAAGAAGTACCAACAAGTACCACAGCTATTGCATGAAAGCCCAGCAGCGGACCGCAGGCAGCACTATCGCCTCACCGTTGGCCAGTTGTCTGTGACAGCGCCGTACACAACGCGCCTTTTGCTGGCTCAGCACTCAGCAGAACATATGACAGCGCACCACTACACAAGCACGCATTGCACAACAGCCAGTACAGTTAATGTCGTCTCACCGTTGGCCACTTGTCTGTGACAGCACCATCCACAAGGCGGCCTTCGCTGGCTCACCATTCAGTATAATACCGAATATTGGACAACAGCACACCATTGCACAAGGACGCGCTGCCCAACGGCCAGTACAGTTGATGTCGTCTCACCGTAGACCAGTTGTCTGTGACAGCGCCGTACACAATGCCGCATCAACACCAGAACTGAAATGACAGATAAGAACATACTGTGGTCATGTGTAAGCTCCAAAGCGAAACAAACTGCAGGCAGCAATGTCGCCTCACCGTTGGCCAGTTGTCGGTGACGGCGCCGTACACGACGCGTCCCTCACTAACCACCAGGTCACAGTCCACCTCAGGCCCATCAAGGTACTGCAGCAGCAGCAGCAGCAGAGGAAGAAGCGCAGATCGACTCAGCAGTCAGCTCGATGGCACAGTTGCCCCTTTACCTGTCAATGTGCTGTGTTGCTCACAATAATAATACACTTCCGTTTGAGTGGCCATGTTGAAGCCTACAGGCAGGTGCGCAGCCTTTACGCATGGCTTGTCTACATGTCATTGTAAATAGCGAATACAACACAACACACGTGACTGTTTGTCTCCGCGAACACATGTACTGCATGAATCAAAGCAGTGCTAAGCAGCCGCGCACCTCCTCCAGCATGAGCTCCACTTTGAACCATGAGGCTGCGTTGCCTGCTGCTGCGTCATCCTCGTCCTCCTCGTTGCCCTCAACCAGCGCGCCAGCAACAACCTGCGGTTCCAGATTCAGGTGCAGCAAGCACAGCACGCTCAGTTGATTGTGTCACCATCACCGTGTTGGTTGTGTCCCATGTGGTAACCAGCAGGTTTGTCCTCCCCGCTGTACTCCACCAGCGCGCCAGCAACAACCTGCGGTCCAAGGTCCTGTGCAGCAGCCACAGCATGCTCAGTTGCTTGAATGCGGTGGCCAGACTGCTTGTCCTTGTTGATGCCATCCATCAGCACGCCAGCAACATCCTGCTGCCTGCTGCTGCTGTTACGTCTCATTGTATAGCATCACAGCAAGCGTTTCCCCAGATATCACACAGCAGCTGCTGACCTTGCATCTGCTCAGGTCGCGCACCATGCGCTCGTACGCCTTCTGCAGCTGCTGCTGTTGGGCAGCATTACACAGCATCACAAGGCATCAATAAGATCTTCAATACAGGCACTGCTGCTGCTCACCTTGCATCTGCTCAGGTCGCGCACCACGCGCTCGTACGCCTTCTGCAGCTGCTGCAGGTCGTTCACGCGGATCACACCAATGCTGGCCGCACCCGACACCGGCTTGATCACCGACGGGAAGCCCACATGGTCTGCTGCAGCCTGCACGTCTTCTGGGGCGCTGATGCGGGAGTTGCGAGGCGTGGGCAGGCCTGCTTGCGCCAAGCACGTGCGCGTTGTGTACTGCAAGCAGAACAAGGGGCAGAGCATTGCATACACACCAAACGTGTGCCATCCATAGCCATGCGTTGCCTCAGCTACTGGGTGCCGCAGCTGCTGCTTGAATCCGTGAATGTGTTAGCTTACCCGGCTCTTACTCGTCGCATGTTGTCATGTGCTACAGCCACTGCAGGCCCAGTGCCTCCGTAAGGTGCAGTCAGGGACACAGCACAGCATATGCAAGCACCTTCCCATCATGAGTACAGATTCTAGCATACCTTGTCACGTGCTGCGTCCACTGCGTCTGGCGTGTTGCCCGGCAGGCCCAGTGCCTCTGTGGTGATTTTGTTCAAAATCCTTCACACAAACACACCATTCACCGCACTAGCTGCACACAGCATACCTTGTCACGTGCTGCGTCTACTGCGTCTGTAACTTCGCTGCCACCCACCAGCCCCCTACATTACCCAGAATGTCTAGCAAGCTGCGTCCCAGCTCCCACAACATTGACACAATGCAGCGCAACACGCCGCACCTTGTCGCGTGCTGCGTCAACTGCATCTGGCGTGTTGCCTGGCAGGCCCAGTGCCTCGGTGAGGCGCTTTCACCCACACCTATCCAGACAAACACACCACCCAATGCACTAGCTGCACGCAGCACACCTTGTCACGCGCTGCGTGCGCAGGGAATGAAGAGTGTGTGCAAAATCCAAAACTGTGCGGCACATCTGGATCCACCGCTCACAACAGCAGCCCACCGCCCAACATACTAACACAAACCAGCGCAACACGCCGTACCTTGTCACGTGCTGCGTCGACTGCATCTGGCGTGTTGCCTGGCAGGACCAGCGCCTCAGTGAGGCGCAATTGGTTCTCCAGCACAGAGCAGCAGCCCACTTCCCACAACACTAACACTAACCAGAACAATACGCCGTATCTTGTCACGCGCTGCGTCCACTGCACCTAACAAGATGTACTTGCAGAACCCATTACATGCCGTACCTTGTCACGTGCTGCGTGCACTGCGTCTGGCATGTTACCCGGCAGGCCCAGTGCCTCAGTCAGGCGAGCCACCAGCGGCACATATCCAGACATACACACAACCCAATGCACTAGCTGCACACAGCAGCCATTTGTCAACACACAACTTAAATTCAAAACAAATCAACCTCAAGAGACACAACCTACTGCACTACACCAGCTGCACATTCCGTACCTTGTCGCGTGCTGCGTCCACAGCATCTGGCGTGTTGCCAGGGAGGCCCAGTGCCTCAGTGAGGCGCGCCACCAGCGGCACAGCCATCTCACAAAAGGTGGTGATGCCGTCAAGACCACCCAGCTCCGCTGACGCTGCACGAATTGCCTGCACGCATGTAGTGCATATGGTTTGTTCAGAGTTTGTGAGAGCGAATCACAGAAGGTGGTGATGCCATCAAGACTGCACAGCTCAACATATGCAGATGCTGCACAAATGGCCGCAAGCTTGCATATGGCTGCCACAGAGGAACATGAGAGATACGCAGGCTGCATGTAAATAAGAGATATCATGGTGATGCTGGTGGGGAGCAGTCAGTGCCGCAGGTCTGGCAAGTACGGCTTGAATGTGACCTAGCGCATCTGCTCAGCAGATGCCGATGAGTAGTCACATGTAGTAGCAGCAAACGCATGGTCACTACCATTGCTGCGCTGCAGCTCTATTTGGCAAGCTACCGACAACTTTGGTGGCTGCGGCGTCACCTGCTGACAGGACAGCACATGACCAAAAAGTACCGTACACGCTTCATGTGGCGTGCGCAAGCAGGCCACAACGCAAACACCACGCACGTTCCTGCAGTTCCTGCTGACAGCAAATGACCAAAAGATATCTGCTACGTGCAGGACGCAAGCTGGCCACGTTTAGAAGCAGGCCATACTCACCTTCCTGCAGTCCTCAAACACGTGCTCAAACACATGACCAAAAAGTACTGTACACGCTTCATGCAGCATGCACGAGCAGGCCACATTGCAACGACCACGCACCTTCCTGCAGTTCTCAAAGACGGCCAAAGGATAGGTACTACATGTGGAGTGTGCAAACTGGCCACAGTAGTAAGCAGGCCATACTCACCTTCCTGCAGTTCTCAAACACGTGCTCTGCGTCTGAAAAGTCGATGGGGCAGAACTTTGCGATGACTCCCTCGCGCTGCATCAGCTGTGCCCAGCTGTCAGGGCCATCCAGCACAATGCACTTCACCTGTTCAGACATGCCACATCAGCAGCCAGGGCAGAGCATGCACATGGGTCAGAGGTACGAAGTAAGGTATTAATCTCATGTGCAGCTTGCAGCTGCGCCCAGCTGTCAGGGCCATCCAGCACAATGCACTTCACCTGCGCACATCAGCAGCCAGGGCAGAGCATGCACATAGCTCAGACGTACAACCAAGTATTCTCATGTGGTAAGTACTGCGCACTGGCCGTCCAGCTGTCAGGGCCATCCAGCACGATGCACTTCACCTGCTCAGCAGCAACCAGGGCAGAGCATGCACCTGGCTCAGAGGTACAAAGTATGAGTAGTAATCTCATGTGCAGCTTGCAGCTGCATCAGCTGCACCCAGCTGTCAGGGAAATCCAGCACAATGCACTTCACCTGTGCAAACACGCCACATCAGCAGCCAGGGCAGAGCACGCACATGGCTCAGAGGTATCAAGAAGCACTCTCGTGTTATCTGGTACTGCGGTACGGAGACGATCTGCCTTGCTGCTGCTGTTGCTGCTGTGGTAGCCAGTGTTCATCACCCCGAGCTCGTGTGCCTTCACTAACATGAGGAGCTTGCCGTTGTAGCCTGCTGCTGTCATTGCGGTACGGTGCAACAGCAGTGGTACGGTGTTGCACCGTACCACTGCTGCTGCTGCTGTTGCTAGGCGTGCGCACAAGCACCTCAGCCCCAGCTCATGCGCCTTCAGAAAAGTCATTTGCTACCACAGAAGGCTACAGCGGGCCTGGCACAACAACCTACCCGCCCCCCGTTGCTGCTGCTGCCACTGCTGCTGCAGTAGGCAATGTGTCTCACCCCGAGCTCGTGTGCCTTTTCAAAAATAAAGCGCTTGCCGCTGTAGCCTGCCATCACAGCAGGCATGACACAACATCCAACCTGCACCCAGCTGCTGCCACTGCTGCCGCCGCTGCTGCCACTGCTGCTGCTGCCGCCGCGGCTTCTGCTGCTGCTGCTGCGTTACACCACCGCAATGTGTCTCACCCCGAGCTCGTGTGCCTTCTCGAAGATGAAGCGCTTGCCGCTGTAGCCTGCCGTAACGAAGGCGATCACGCTGCCCTTCAGCACGGAGCGGCGCAGCTTGCGGCCCTCTATGGTGCGCGCACCAACCTTGTCCTGCAAGACAGGTGTAAATCAGGCAAGTGAGCATTGTACTGCAGGCGTCAACCTTGTCCTGCAACACAGATCGGAATCCGGCAACCACCAACACTGCCACCAACACTCTTTATTCAACCAGAAGTGCCATCCTCTCGCCTGAGGCTCCTGCTGCAGCGAGCCCACAGCTGGGCTCATGGGCGCATTGCTACACTCTGGACAGACCCAAATACGGCATCAGCAACACATAAAACCCATCTAAAAGTGTCACGCCACTCACCTGTGGCAGCTGCTGCAGCGAGCCCACTGCCGGGCTCTGCTGGGCTCATGGGCGCACTGCTACACTTGTCAAAAATCACAAAACAGCATCACCAACACTCATTGTTCATCTAAAAGTGTCATTCCCTCACCAGTGTTGGCTGCTGCAGCGAGCCCATTGCTGGGCTCATGGGCGCACTGCTACACTCTGGACAGACCCCACAACAGCATCAACGTTTTAAAAGCAATTCAAAGCATCACGCCACCCACCTGTGGCAGCTGCTGCAGCGAGCCCACTGCTGGGCTCATGGGCGCACTGCTGCACTTGACACAACACCCCCAACAGTAGCACCACCAACATTGACTACCCAACTAAAAGCAACGTGCCCCCCTCTCACCTGTGGCAGCTGCTGCAGCGAGCCCACAGCTGGGCTCATGGGCGCACTCTGCCTTTGCAACACTGCCACACCAACACAAACATTAATCATGCCGGGCCAACTGACCAGGTTACTAGCACCAACACGTTTTGCGCCTTTACCTGTGGCAGCTGCTGCAGCGAGCCCACAGCTGGGCTCATGGGCGCGCTCTGCCGCACGCGCAGCCGCTCGTCTGAGGTGAGGCCCTTGGGCAGGCTGCCTATGACTGCGTCGTAGTGCTGTGTGAGGCTGCCCGACAGCATGCGGCCCATCTTGTCATCAGCCTGCAGCAGCAGCAGCAGCCGCAGCGGCAGCAGCAGCACAGAAGTAAGCGACAGCGGAAGGGATGCATGTACAGGTTTCAGCATGGCGCTTGGCTGCAGGTGTGTGTAGCTGACAAGTGCAGGGCTTAGGCATGAGTCAAGGCGTTGCTTTAAAGCAGGTTTACAGCTTAACAGTCACGTTCAGAATCGTTGTGGCTGTGGTTGCTCTGTCGTGGGGAATCTGTGCTGACTAGGGTTTGTCGACAGCACACGATGTTTGCCATAGTGCACGACTGGATGCTACTTGATCATAGGTTCCTCTGTTTGCTGAAGAGTTGTGCAAGCATATTGCTGCTGTATAGCTTGACAACTGCAGGTACTGAAGGACTTCTGGCATTTTCCTTAGGCTGCACACGTACCATGCCCATTGGGCTTGTGACGCTGAAGCTTGATGAGAGGCATTCCTTGCCTCCACGGCGCCTGTACGGGTCCAGAGGATAGTCTGCCTGCGAGTACAGCAGCAACAGCGGCTCAGCCCACGCGTCTGACCGCTCCTGTAGGATGCTGTAGCAGCAGGAGGTGCTGCTACTACCATGCAGAACTTGGAACTGCACCCACCAGCTGCTTGCCGTTGGGGAGCATTGTGTTGGTTGGCACGGACCCCACGACATGCACTTTGCTGAGATCCATTGACTCGATGCCTCCCACGAGTCCATCCAGGGCTGTTCCATCGTCGGGTGCGTGCAGCAGGCATGGAAAGGCCTCTAGAGACCCTAGCCCTGATAAGCCCACAGTGGGAGGTACTGCGGGTGTTGTTGGCGTGGGTGCACCGCTGAGTGCTGCACTCAGCAGCGACTTCTTGGGTGCTCCAGACATACTGCCTCACTCTCACTCCACTCCAAGCACTGAGGCGCCCCAAGTGAAGCCAACAGAAATAGGATAACTAGTGCAGTGCGTTTCAGTTCTTTGTGAGCGTCCTTGGGCTGCTGACACGCGATCCGCAGAACACAGGGCAGGGAGTTGGAGCGGCGATCACGTGTCCAGCTGTTTACTGCTTGCATCAGCAGGACAGCAGATGCTGTAGAACAACGGATGATACAGAAGTCAGTTCTGGCCCCTCGCTTGTTGCTGTCACCCGACTCGCAGCGTCAGCTAGTGACTGAAGGCTCTGCTGCCTTCCGGTCATCCTGCTAGCCAATCAACTACCAACTGCACGCCAGCCGAACATACAAGATCACCGCTGCATCAGGATCACCATCACACACACAAGATGACAGATGTGATACGAGTTCAGGCCACTAAGTTTCCTTGCACCACCAGGGTTGGTCAGTGCTGCTGTCTCGGTGGGCCATACCCTCCTTCACACCAAACATAATGCCTTCCCTCTCCCGGGCCTCGTATAATAGCTCAACTAGCCAGGAACATGGCTGCAATCCCTAGTACTTTGCGTTCACTGCTTGGTCGTAGTCCCTGAAGGGGATGAAGTCCTCTGCAGCAGTAGCAGAGCAGCAGGATGTGGGCGTCAGATTGCTGCGGTGCTGTTGAACAGGCAGGTGTGTGGAAGCATAAGACAGGAGTATACATTGAGGACCTCTGCTGAAAGCATTCATAAAGATCAGCACCTGGGCACGTTTGTGGTAGCTGTCAACAACTCAAGTGTACTACTCCAGTGCTGTAGGCTACAGTACTGCTGGCGCCTTCTCCCCAAACGGCGTGCATTCCGCACCAGCCATTATGATGGAGCATCAAGATCAGCAGTACGGTTGAAGCACATTGCCAGGCAGACATGGGTATGCGATATGCCTGTGCCTACTTCTCCGCGGCTCCTCCAACAGCATGATCACACCACACCACTGTCTTAGATCCAACACCCCCCTCCAATATGCACGGTGCATACCTGGGAATCCCTCTCCTTTCTTTGGCACGTATTGGTACGTGCCGTTGGGCAGGTGTGCTGTTATGGCTGCGCTGTTGTTGCGCCAGGCCTCATACAGTGGGATGCTCTCCCAGTAGCTGGCAACCACCACATCAACGCCGGCGTCAGCACTCACGCCCGGCACAGGTGTGACCTGCAGTGCAGGACAGCAGAAGCATGTGTCGGGTGCGAGGAGACAGGTGATCAAATGCTTTGCCAGCAGCATGCAACCAGCACCTCCACGCACCAATCAGCACTCACACTCCGCCCAGTTGCGACCTGCAACACAGCGCAGCTTGCTTTGCGTCAGGTGCAAAAGAGAAGTGATCAGATGCTTTCCCAGTAGCAGCACTAACGCCCGACACAGGCGTGACCTGCAACACAGCACAACAATGTGTGATCAAGGCCCGTGTCGCATCATGCACTAGTAGCAGGTTTGACTGAGACTAGAATAGCGCAAGGGCATTATCTACGTCTATATACCGTTTTGTGCCGCGTGCAAGGATAAAAAGGACGCACAAGCCAAGCATGCGTGCGCAGCCTTGCATGCAGGGGTCGCGTGTCTCTGCTTGCTTTCCTGCTGCATTGCTGCTACATGAACATGGTGTTGGCAAGGAAGCACGCGTAGCTCACCTGCAAACCAAGGAAGCCTGGCTGCTGCTGCAGCTGTGACTCGCGTGTGACCCAGTGCTTCAGGAACTCAAACACAAGCTCCTGGCCAACCCAGAACCTGCAGCAAGGAGCAGGCAGCGGCCATGCTGTTGCAAAAGATTTATTAACACTAGATGTATAACGTGCTCGCTCCCCGCTATCATGGCCAGGAGCAGCACTGACCCAGGTTTCCTTTGAGTGCAGGTAATATCAGAATTAACTAGCAAGGAGAAGCAGAAGACTGAGGTTCAAGCATATTCAGCCATGGTGGCAGGGGCCCCATCTAGACATGTAAGTGCTGCATTATGCTGCATGGTATTTCAATCATATTTCAATCTGGTGTCTGCAATTCTTTATAACGTGTAAGTCTTCAAGTTGGCAACACGAGGCAGCCAGCCTATTCTTCCCCTGAGAACTATGCAGAACAGAGGCTGAACACCATATGCAGCAGCACACATAGGTACTTCCTGGTTAATGTACTGCGTGTTTTTTGCCTCACCTGTTTGTGTTTGTGAAGCCCACAGAGCCCTCCGCTGGCTTCCTGCCTTTGCGCAGCTGCCCCGCCACTACTGCCTGCTTGCCATACCACGCCTGCAGCTGCGCAAGCCGCTCCTCATACTGGCTTGCCTGCTGCTGCAGGGCTGCCTCTGCTGCTGCTGCCCTGCCGGTGACCTGCTGGAGCTCCCGCCTGCAGAATGGCATGTGGTTGAACTCAAGTAATTGTCAAAATAACACCAAAATAACATGTTTGTAAAGAAGTGCACAAGGCAGGAGATACAGAGAGGTTGACACAAGAGCGTAATTAACATGGCGCGCGACAAGCACTCGACAGCATCAGCAGCCAACAAGGGACGCGAAGCTCGCCATGCAACCAACACATGCAAGGCTGACACGTAGACAGCATTCGATGCTTGCAGGAAATCAACCGCAGCACCACGAAAACAACATACCTGGTTGCTGCCAACTGCCCTCGTAGCTGCACCATCTCAGCCTTCACCTCTGCAAGCTTCACTGCATCAGCACCACCACTAGGCGCTGCAGCCAGCGCTGCCGCTGCGGCATCCTGCTGCTGCTTCCTGCCTGCCTCAGCAGCAGCTGCTGCTTCGCGCGCTGACTGCAGGCTCTGCTCTAGCTCCTGGACTTGCAGGATTAACTTGCTGCGCTGTTGGTCAGCGGACTCCAGTTTGTTAATAAGCTCGAGTTCAGCAGCGGTTGGTCCTGCAGGTGTTGCTACTGCTGCTGCAGCAGTGGCTGCTTCTGCTGCAGCTGTTGCTTCGGCCTCAGACTGGCGCAGCTGCTGTAGCTCTACCAGCAGCACTGCTTGCTGCCGCTGCATGTCCTGCGCGTACAAAGGTCAAACATATGTCGTTGGGTTGACCAAAGCGTGTCAGTTGCAAACGAGGTACAACACCTGTTACCTGATGGGATAAACTGCCTCTTACTGCCTTTTACAGTCACTGATACTCAGCGCAATAAGCGGCATTGCCGCTGGGCCAGTAGTACAGCGCACACCGACCCACCCACACACCAGCCATTGCCATGTGCCGCCCTCGCCCCTCCATCGAAGCCCATCAAGCTTGACACAGGTGAACATGGGTACCATGCAGATTGCAGCGTATGGCCGAATCTTGCCTCTTGCAACATCAAAACACAGAAAGCCACATCAAAACACAGCCACAGAGAACCACTTCAAGACATCTACTGTCACCTCACCTGTAAGTTCTTCATCAGCTGCTGCTTCTCCTGTGTAAGCTGCAGTGTAGCAGTCTGCAGCAGGGACAGTTGCTCCTGCTGCTGCACTACCAGCGCAGCAGCTGCTGCCTGTGCTTCAACATCAGCAGCAGAAGCAGAAGCACTTGCAGGAGCCGCAGGGGGTGCTGCGCCACCCCACAGCTGTTGCTCGAGCTCCAACAACCGCATGCGCAGCTGCTGCGTGTCTTGAATGAGGTCCTGGTTCTTCCGGTGTGCCTCGGCTACCTCCCTGCGGTGGTCCTGCATGAGCCACTGCACGTCCTGCTTGTGCTTGCTGACGGTTGCAGCAGCATCCTGCACGACACAGCAGCAACAACAGCATGAAACTCACTGCATGATTTGCTGGTCCTTTCAATGTGCCTCTGCAACCTCCCTGCGATGGTCTTGCAGCCACTGCACGTCCTGCTTGTGCTTGCTGACGGTTGCAGCAGCATCCTGCACGACACAGCAGCAACAGCATGGTAGCATACTGCTGCTTGACTTTCAGGTGTTGTTATGGGTGCTGCTGCCACCTCCCTGCGGTGGTCCTGCATGAGCCACTGCACGTCCTGCTTGTGCTTGCTAATGGTTGCAGCAGCATCCTGCAAGACACAGCAGCAACAGCATGGAAACATACTGCCTGAGTTCCTGGTGTTGTCATAGGTGCCTCTGCAACCTCCCTGCGGTGGTCCTGCATGAGCCACTGCACGTCCTGCTTGTGCTTGCTAATGGTTGCAGCAGCGTCCTGCAAGACACAGCAGCGACAGCACGGAAGCATTCTACCTGAGTTCCTGGTGTTGCTGTATGTGCCTCCGCTACCTGCCTGCGGTGGTCCTGCATAAGCCTGCAATCCCTGCTAGTGCTTGCTGGTGGCTGCAGCTGCGTCCTGTGCCACGCAGGCGCAACAACAGCAAGCAGACAGTCAGCAACTGAAACAGCATAAGTACAATGTGAACGAACTCCTTGCAGGAAAGTGCGGGTGAAGCAGCATACCTGTGCCACATCGTTTCCATGCGACTGCGCCTGCTGCAGCATCATGCGCATCCTGTACACGTCCTGGCACAGCTTGTCGTGAGTCATCTGCAGCTCCCGGTGCTCTGACAGCTCTTCTGCTGCTGCAGCCAGCTGGCCCCTGCACAACAGCAGCAGCGTGAACAGCGGCAGCCGCAACCAGCAGCAGAGCTTGTTGTGAGTCATCTGCAGCTCCCGGTGCTCCGACAGCTCATCTGCTGCAGCAGCAAGCTGGCCCCTGCACAGCAGCAACAGCGCAAACAGCAGCAGAGTCAACAGACCGTTGACCGCAGCCCCGATGTCACAGATGTGTAGATTGGCTGCTAAGATTGCAACACAGGATAGGCCAGTGACGAGCTGACTAGCCTCAGCCACCAGTGACCACAACATGCTGTCGTGAGTCATCTGCAGCTCTCAATGCTCCGACAGCTCGTCTGCTGCTGCAGCAAGCTGGCCTCTGCACAACAGCAACAACAACAGCAACAGCAACAGCAACAGCAACAGCAGCAGGGTCAGCCAGCCGTTTGACCGCAGCCCCGGTTTCATGATCGTGGTTGTAGAATGGCGGCTACGATTGCAACACAGGACACGACAGTGGCATTGTTACGGGCGTCAGCCGCCAGTGCCCACAACAATCTGTCGTATCCCCACAAAGCATTGTCAGAAAGAAAACAGCGCGCAACAACAGAGTACAAAAGGCCGCTACACTGCGCTACAAACGCATGTGTTCAACCCGCACGCAACCAATGGCTGCTTGCATTCAAGTGCGTAGCTAGCAAGCCATATATTTTCAATTTCCAACTGATTCAGCCGCATTGCAGCGCACCTGGCATCTGCCAACTGCCGCTGTAGCTCCCCACGTGCTGACTCAGCCTGTGACAGCTTGCGCGAAAGCTCGTACGCCTGCTGGCACATCCTGTCGTAGTCCATGCGCAGCTGCTGGCTGTCCTGCAGCGCAACGTCTGCTGCCTCAAGCTGCTCCTGCAGGACCTGCGGGGTGAGCAGCAGGTGCAGATTGGCGAAACGCCACCAGCAGCAGCTGTTCATTGTCAGACTTATGCAAGTGTGTTTGGGCGTCATACATGCAGCTCCCTGAAGGACGGCATCTCTGCTGCCTTGCGCTGCTCTTGCAGGCCTGCAGGGTTAGGGGTGAGTGTGAACGCCGTATGTGCGCTGCTACCTGCATGCACATTGGCGGTGGACCAAGTGCAAAATGAGCTTTGCAGGCCGATAAAGCCAGGCTTGTAGCCGCTAAACGAAACACCATAGCCTGAACAGCTCTAGCAACAACAGCACAGCTGATGATTGTGTTAAACAATATGCCAAACAGCAGGCAGTTGTGTCTGCTCAGTGCTGTCTATAAGCACTTCATGACGCTCCAAATTCCTGCCACGTACACGTATTTGCTCCTGCAGCTGCTCCTTGCTTGTATCTGCCAGCCCAGCTGCTGCCTGCTGCTGCTGCTTCAAATCAGCCGACGACCGCCCAACTGCTGCGCGCAGCTGCTCATTTGACCCCAGCAACTCGCTGCGCTTCTGCTGCACAGCTGCGTCCTGCGAGCTGCTACTGCCGCTGCTTGCAGGAACGCCTGCAGCACTACTGCTGTTAGCTGCTGCGGAGCTTGTGCTGTCAGCTGCAACAGCAGCTGCTGTGGCTGTTCCTGCAGCTGCAGGGGGAGATGCAGCAGAGGATGCGGCAAGCGCCTCTTGCTGCTCTTGGTCAAGCTGCTGCTGCAGCTCGTCTAAGATACGCTGAAGATCTGCTGACTGTAGGTCGCCCGTGATGTGCCTGCAAGCATGGCAGCGCACAACACAAGCAAAGCAGCAGCACAGCAGTGGTTGACTGACCACAACTAGATCCAGGGGAACAGCATAACACAGACAGCTGGTGACACGGCGTGAGCATCACGGCTGTGGGCAAGCCTGCAGCTCATGACACTGTTGCTGATGCCCTTGTAGCTGCTGCATCTAATGCTTGTACCGTCATCATGCCGTGACCGCTGCCTCATCACCCCTCATAATCTCAACAGCACTCACTTCTGCTCTGCCTCTGCTAGTTGCATCAGCAGATCCAAGTGTGCAACTGCCTTGGCCTTCAGCTCCTTTGCAAGCAGCGGCTGTGAGGCCTCTAGCGCATCCATGCCTTGCAGCTGCTGCTGCACACGCGACATCAGCGCTTGGATGCTGGCCATGCGCTGCGGCCAGCTAGGGGGATTGCCGGTGCTGGTGGCACTGCCGGCACTGCTGCTGCTGCTGCTGCTGCTGCTGTTGCGACTGTGTCTGCTAGAGGAGCTGCTGCTCTTGTGACGCTGCGTGTTGGGAGCCCTGTGTGTGAAATTGGAGTGTGTAAAACACCGACACCAACATTGAGAGGTAAGGCCGCATGTGAAGCAGCGGCACAACAAATTGGAAGCTTCAGCACGAACATGAGCACAACATTTGTAGCAGCAGCAGCAGCAGCAGCAGCTAATCAACACACACAAACTGCAACTGACACCAGTACACGCGCCTACCTTGACTGTGGCTTATCCTGAGTGGCATGCTCCTTGTGCTTGCCAGCACGAGCCACGATTCTGCTGCCAGCATACGGCTGCTGCAACCTCCTCAAACTGCTGCTGCCATGGGCAACAACAGCGCTACTGCTGCTGCAGCAGCTGCTGCAGCTTGCCTGCAATGTGCAGCTTGTGTCAGCGTGGTTTTTCTAGTCAACGTGCCTCAACGTTTGCAGGATCGTGCAGTGCGGTGAGGTGAGCTTACCCGGCGAACACCCAAGGCCTTCATGAGATGCTGCTTTGAGTGAGTATGCCGCTACACCAAGTGCGATCGCTGCGACGCCCTCCAGTATATTAAGAAGACGCAAATTTCAAATTATCTAAGCAGACACGAGCGTATTCACCCGGGGAACGGTGCCCCGGAACGGAAGTGTAGTTGCAGCGTGCAAGGGTTTCACACGCAGCAACCAGGGAGACTCTCAGTAGCGGAACTAAATCTGACTCTTCGTGACTGCAAGCGCCAGCGATGCTGCCGGATGTCACTGTCACTCGTGTCACCCTCGTGGAACTTGTTATGGGCCAGTGTCAGCCTCGCAGTACTGACTCGATAAGATCTCCAGCTTGTGCGCAGCCATTGCACTCGAACGCTGTTGCTACAATATTCGTACAGCATGTTCACATCATCCAGGTGCTCTGGCACCTGCCAGCTGGGCCACAGAACTGCAGGCAGCGCAAGCCCAGCAGTAGCAGCAGCATGGCGCGCACCACCCCACCATGTCCGGCAGCAACAGCAGCAGCACCTAGCGCAACGGCGCTGCAAGAGAGATATGAACGTCGACATGCAGCAATCAGGTGTGCTGCAGGCATCAATGGCTCCCTGCTTATGCCCGGCAGGTGCCTCCCTGTTTGGAAGACCACGCAAGTTCATACAGTGATGCTGAGCTGACTAGGCTGAACTGGTACCTGAACTGACACCTTATTGACAACTGCAGGAGGGGAGAACGTTGTAGTTAGTGGCCTAGTCTCAGCAATGACGGAGTCGCTGCGGGTGCTGGGCGTTGGGTGAGTGTCCCAGTGGCAGTAGATCAGCTCTAGGCACCAGCCTTGCAGCTGACATGCACTAACCCAGCACAGCTGCAGCACCAGCAGCTGTACATGAAGAGCCTGGGTGATTGTGCTTCTCTGCTTGCTTGCTTGTTGTGTGCTGCTGCTGGTCACACCCTAAGTAGTCTTATACAGCAGTGGCGTCAATGCAAGCTCTCTGCCGTATGCATACTTGATGATGCCGCTGTTCTGCTGCTTTGTGGTGTTGTTTGTGATCACTGCATTCACAGCAAGCAGCAGTACCAGCAGATAGCGCAGCAGTCCAGCCAGAAAGCGCCCCTGGCAGCGGGTGATGTGCAGCGCGTCATGCAGCGCATCCGACAGGACTACCAACAGGCCTACTTTGTAACAGGTGGGTGGGTGTACATGTAGCTGCAGGATGTAGCTGCAGTTGCATGTTTTCCTGTGGTTGTAGCTGCTGCATTGGTATGTCCTTGTGCGGCTGTGTGCCTGCTCATGAGGCAAAATGATGAAGGTCTTTGGCTGAGGAGGCGTGCAGCATGTATCTCTAGTACAGTATTTGCAGCACAGGGATGTTCGGATGGATGGACGTTACCTGCGCTGCCTATGTTGGGCCTACAGAGGGACGCATGCTTGCAAACTGAGGGCGCCTGGTAACACGTTGACGTATGTGTTGTGCTTGTGCCGTTGCTGCAGGTGTCATAGATGACAGCATTTACGACCAGGTACGCTCAGCGTTGCAAGAAGAGATTGTCTGCTGAGTCAGTGGCAGCCTAGGCCAGCAGCACTGAGCAACTTGCATGTTGAAAACCTGTAGAGATCAATGTGCTGTAATAGGCTAGCATCTGGCATCTTTTGTGCTGTACCCGATCAGTGAGTGAGTGAGTGAGTGAGTGAGTGGTGATCAGTCTTGCTGACGTACTTCAGTGCTAGCCACTGGCAGATTCTGTTTGCTTGCAGGCTTGGCTTGGCAACTGCGCCGCTCACAAAGCTGTGTCGTCTTGCTTGCAAATGTGCAGGGCTGCACATTTGTTGACCCCACTGTGCAGTTCTCTGGTGAGCTGGCAGGTCATTCACACAATCAGCGCAAGTACACACAACAACATGAGCACGCATGCTAGCCAGTAGCCTGCGGCAAAGCATGACAGTAGCACCTCTGCTGTAACCAGCAGAGCCTACAGGAGCAGCATAACTTGCTAATGCTTTTTATCTTGCACATGACTTTTGAAATTGCTGTTGCTGCTGCTGCTGCAGGGCTGGACCTCTGGAAGCGCAACCTGCAGCTGCTGGTGCCATTCCTCATTCAGCCGCGCATTCAGCTGATGTCGATAAGCAGCCTGGGGCCAAACAGCGAAGGATCTGAGCAAATACAGGTGTGGCAAGTTGCGTGGTATGCAGGTATTAGGATTGCATGACCCTGACAAGGCACTGGCGAACGTTGGTAGATGTTGTGTGATGGTCCTGCAGCTGCCATACACAATGCAGCCAGCTTGCACTCTCGTCGGCCTGCTTGCTCAGTGTATAGTATTGCTGCCGCTGCTGCTGCTGCTGCTGCTGTTTGGGAGCAGGCTGAATGGACGCTGGACACAGTGCTGTCGCTGCCGTGGCGGCCACGAGTCAGCATATTAGGCAGCACTATCTACACACTGAATAGTGATGCAAACCAGGTACTTGCCAAGGGCCTTGTGCAGCCGCACATAATGGACTGATGCATGTAGTGCTGCTCCTGCTGAGCTGATGCTGTGTGGACACACAATGCAGGTGTTGTGTGAAAAGCCGCAGGTTGTGGTGTCAGTTGCTCTGATAGGGACAGGAGTGATCACAGATCATGATCTGTGCTACCGTAGTACAGATGTGAACCTGCCGTCTGCTTGTCGGGCAGTCGACAACTGTGTCTGCACAGAAACGTGTCTTGCGCCTAGATATACTAATGAAACTATGCCACAGTGCAATTTGTTAATGCGCCCTGTATATCCTGCTGCAGGTTGTGCGACACGTGGAGTCCTGGAACGTATCAGCTTGGCAGGCGCTGCTGCAGATCGTCACGCCTGGACCCCGGCAGTAAGGCATTGTGCGGTCAGCTGCGCCAAGTGTTCAGCGTGATCAAGGTCATACTGCAGACGGGCAGAAGGAAGCATGGAGCACCTGTGCTGGGGGATCTGTAGCTACCCAACTATTCTACTACCAGCCTGATCAACTAGGGTTTGGCGGCCTGCACACCTAAACTCACTGCCACCCAGTCGAGTTGCATGATTGCTGATCGTCCAGTGTGGTGCATCATCTGGGCGGCGTTGCGCCTGCAACTCGCCGGGCTGCCATCACGGTCCGGCAACCTGCTGCCTGACACATGTCAGGCCTTCGACGCCGAACGTCCTTCTAATAACACTCAAAAATATCCGAGTTGTTGTATGCAGCCGTTGCGTGAAGTAACAAGCCACGACCATGACATCTGCACAACAGTCAAAACATCGAGCTGTTCATCGCGGCCCTTTATGAACGTTAACGAGGCAGCCATGGCTGATTAAGACGTTTTACAGTTACTTGGTGCATGCCTACTCTCGCTTGGTGCATTCAGCAGTCATCACACCTTCACAACAGCTGGGCAAGGTGCTGTCTTGAAAGACTGCTGGTTCTCCGACTCAAAGAACTTACTGAATGCCCTTCATCGCCATGTGACGATACTTATCCTGTGGGAGATCAATGGCAGACCTGCTGGTGAGGCAGCAATCATGCATCCACCTGATGCAGCAGGCAGTGTATGCACAGCTGAGCTGCGCTGATCAACATCCTCTGTACTGGCATGCAGAGTGAGCTGCAGCTCCTGCAGCTAGGTTGGAGGCATAGTCAGGGTAATGGAGCAGCACAGCTGTCGGCAAGCAGACTCGTCGACAACACAGACCCATCGCTGCTGGATGAGGTGTACAGTGTATCAGCAGCAAAGCACAGTGGTACGTGCATCATGTGTGCAGGTTGATTTGGCTTGCTCTCCTGCTGCACCAAATTGCACAACAACAACCTGACATAACACGAGCAGCGTTCTGCATACAAAGTGCTAGCAGCAGCCACATGTAGGCATCGCACACATGCACTTATGTGTGCACACTGCTCTTTGCTGAAATCGCAGAGCCACGAGCAGCTTCAGCAACGGGGCGCCAAACTAAGCCACAAGTGCAATGGAGCATCCCAGCTATTGATAGCAGCAACATCATCAGCAGCAGTGCTCAAGCAGCAGCAGCAGCACAGGCATCTGGAGACAACGCAGCTAGCAGCGCTAGCAGCAGGTGCGTGCACAACTTGTTGTGCAGCAGCAGCAGCCCCCTGCGTGCACAACTTGTTGTGCGCAGTAGCTGCGAGGATCCTGACCCGTCTTCGTAAGAAAGGAGCTTGTATGTGTCTGTGCATGCTTGGTACGTGCAAATGTAAAGCATCTGCAGCCCCACCCACTAAACCAGCAACAGTGCCTCGGTACATGTCATACACCTGCCAGCCATGCTGATGCGCTGGTTCACTGTGCGCTGTGTTTGCCTGCAGCAGCCTGCTTGCAAGCTCAGCTGCTGCTGCAGCAGTGGCAGCATACCGCCGGCAGTACCTGGGCTTGAGTGCTACGCAGCAGCCAGCTGGGCAGCAGCAGGGTGCCTGCAAGCCAGGCTTTGCCCTGAAAAGCAGACCTAATGGTAAGCGCGAGCAGCGGTCAAACATTGCCTGCTCACAGAGCTATAACGGCGATATAGAGCTCCTTAAGTGTTACAAGCAGCCTATGTGCACAGCAACAGAGCCAAGATGCAGTACTCAGCATCATATGTGCTGTGCAGTGGTCCTGCAAAGGCCAGTTGTCCCTACAACCTGGCGGCCGCTTGCCTGGCAGCCCAATGATCTAGCGCTGCTCACTGCTGCACCTCAGAGCGCTCTGTGCTCATGCACACAGTCAATCACATGAGACTGTATGCACACGCACACGGTCTTCTGCTGCAGGCATGTCAGCTCCAGACGATGGCCTTCAGCACGTGCCCGGATACTGCCCGCGCCCTGACACCCCAGCAGAGCAAGCAGCAGTGCCCAACCTGCCAGCCAAGTCAGGGCTTGCAGGAACAGCTCTGCCACCAGCAGCGATGTTCCCTAATAGCTGCTGCCCGCCTCCAGTACCTGAGCCCCTGGTGGCAATGGACCCCGATGCAAGAGCGACACTTGCACGTGAGTGTGATACCTGCACGCTCACTTTGTGTGCATCACACACTGCGCATCATGGCAGCAGCATGATGCTTCCCTTCTTTGGCATATGGTGGCGGTTGAGTGGTCACAACGTTAGCATGACAAATTCAAAACATATGCTTGCACTACACCGACAGTGATGCGATGCAGTACTGCTGTACTGTTGGTGTTCCTCACCTTGTTGTTGTGCGGTGCCTGCCTGCTGTGCTGCCCTACAGAGCGTCAATCACAGCGAGTGCTGGGTCCAGGCGGCCTAATAAACAGGCTTGTGTACGATAGCTTAGAGCCGTCTGCATGCAGCGCTACAGCAGCAGCAGACGCAGCTGATTGTTTCAGCAGTGCCTGCAGCAGCAGTGCCAGCAGCAGCTGCAGGACCACAGGGTCTGGTAGCACCACCCGCAGCAACTCAACAGTACGGGAGGAGGCAGCAGGTGCTGCAGGCGCATGCGGGGGCAGCAGCAGTGAAGCAGCAGCAGCAGCTGGGACTGCTGCTGGTGCGCTGGGGGTTGGTGCAGCAGCTGCTGTTCCTGCAGCGTGGTATGTGCTTCAGGGCCCTGATGACCCCACGCTCGTCTTTGAGAGCAGGTTTGAATGCGGCAACCTCAGGCGGGCTGTGCAGGTGGGCTGGTAGACAGCTTATCTAATGCCACCATGCTGGCACGACATGCTTCATCAGGGCATGCGCTTTCAAGATCCAGCATGCTGATAGATTTGGTGAAACCTGTTGACACTCACAAGCATGCTGGCAGACCCTTTAGCTGCGCTTGCATCTCCCAACATGACCATGACTCTTTGGGGACCACACCTGACAGATGACTGACACGCTCTGTCTGCTGCGTTTGTATGTAGGTGTACCCCTACGAGTATGACCTGGTGATGCAGCCTGACATCAACACGCGGGGCCACACACAGTGGTACTACTTCTCTGTGCGCAACACGCGCGCAGGCCAGGCGTACATCTTCAACATCATCAACCTGCAGAAGCCTGACAGCCTGTACAACATGGGCATGCTGCCGCTGCTGCACTCTGAGCAGCAGATGCGGCACAAGGTGCGCAGCAGCACTGCTGAACTGCAGCCAGCTGACCCGTGTGCTGCTGCAGTACTGCTGCGCAGTGTATGGTGCTGTGACAGCGAGGACAGCATGCAGCACATTGCATGCAGAGCCGCAGGGCACACGTATGCCGTAGCTGTGCAAGTGGCATTGGCAAAGCCAGTACGGGCCGCTCTGCAGCAAACACTACGGTATGTTTTTGGTTTGCTGTTGCAGGGTATTGGGTGGGTGCGCGCAGGCAGTGATGTGTATTACGGCCCAAACAGCATCAAGCGTGGCAAGCAGCAGACCTACTTCACCCTCACTTTCACTATGGAGTTCCCACATGATGACGACACAGTGCACCTGGCACACTGCTACCCGTACTCGTACAGCGACTTGCAGAACCATCTGTATGTACTGCTCAAGGTAAGGGGAGAATCTACCCACATGCAGTACTTCAGTACATCTGTGAAGGTAGCTTTCTGCGTCATAGGTGGTGGTCCGCGTAAACGCACTTCGGTTGCGGACATCACTCACTTTAAGTGTAGAAGTTCCACAGCACCAGTGAAGCGCCAGCTGCCACCTGCATGCGCATGATGAAGAGCACATTGTGTGGGACGTCAGCAGGTGGACAACGCAACATACGTGTGCGCATGCGCTTCCTGTGACTGTGTTTGCAGGAGCCTAGCACTTCCATAGTGCTCCAGCGCACCTGCATGGCCACCAGCCTTGCTGGCAATGCTGTGGATGTGCTCACCATCACGGCTCCAGAAGGCTGCGGCAAACCGCTCAGCCAGCGGCAGGGCGTGGTGTTGTCAGGTGGGTGACCACACACAGCAGCATACACATACACGGTGCTCCCTTTTCCTTCCGCTCCTGTAGGGCGCAGGGCCAATGGCGTTGATGATATGGCTTGAATGGGTGACATGATGATTATCCAGACAGCAGCATGCTGCAGCTGTCAGTACTGAGATGCATCCTCTTACTAGTCTCACATGCAGGCTGTCGTGTCTGGCTGGTTTTGCTTTCTCTGGGCTGTTTGAAGTGGCTCAAGATCATGGCCACACGTTCTTGTAAAGTGCTGTTGTGTGTGCTGCCGCTGCAGCGCGTGTGCACCCTGGGGAGACCAACGCCAGCTGGATGATGAAGGGAGCGCTGCACCAGCTGCTGGGCAGCAGCGCGGAGTCTGCGCAGCTGCGGGACCAGTTTGTGTTCAAGGTGGGGCGCTGCACCAGCTGCTGACAATGTAAATTGTCCTTTGTTATTATCGTGTCTCCGTCAGCACAAAGAGGCGTGTTGACGTCAATTGATATGTGTTTTTTCTTAGTCCACCCGATTGGCGTAAAGTGAAGTGTTGCACAAGACGATGACGCAGCATGGTGCCGTGCAACTGCAGGTGGTGCCCATGCTCAATCCTGATGGCGTCATAGTTGGCAACTACCGCTGCAGCTTGGCAGGCCTGGACCTGAACCGCGTGTGGCAGGAGCCCGACGACAAGCTGCAGCCCGTGATTTGTGCCTTCAAGGGCATGATCAAGGCCTTCATGCAGGAGCGGGAGGTGCGTGACTTGCATTGCGCTCAGTCTGACAGCTTGCACGACGGCCTTGCAGCATGCAGACAACCAATCAGATTTCTTGAAGGAGCACTGCACAGCATGCAAGAGCAGCAGGTGTGTGACTTGCACTGTTATTAGTCTGCAAGTTTCCACCATGGTTGCCCAGCTTGCAGACACCCATCCAGCTCAGCATTATTGAGAATGCGTTGCACAGCATGCAAGAATGCGGCTTTGTTGCTGGGGTTAGGTGGTGACTCTGCCGCCGGCGCTGCTGCTGCTGCTGCTGGTGGTGCTTTCAACAGGTGGCGCTGTTTGTCGACATGCACGGCCACTCGCGCAAGTATGGCGTGTTCTGCTACGGCTGCGAAAAGAAGGGCGTGCGGGACAGCGTGCCGCATGTGGTTGGCTGGCCTGTCCCTGGCTCAGTTGGTGGCCTACCAGGTGGGTGTGGTGCGCCGCGGGGTGTCTCTGTGACATAGACATATGCCACCGGGTGGTGCAAAATGGGTGTGAGAAGGTGGTCCGCTGCTGTCGAGAGTGCATAACAGCTGCAGTGCTCATACAGAGGGGTATAGAATAAGGGCCCATATGTGCTTGCCCGGCAGGCTGCCGTTGCCAGAGTGGGTCAACAGCAGGGCTGATCAATGCACGCAACTGCGCAGGGTGCACAATAATTATGGTTTGCGTCTGTAGTACGGCACATGTGGTGCTGCTATGCTTTGTAGGCGTTCACGCCATGTAGCCCCTCTCCTTCTGTTGGTGTGCCTTGTAACCCTTGTTCATCTTCTCCTTGTAGGTGTGCCGGCCAAGAACATAGAGCGGCTCTTCCCTCTGATGCTGTACATCAACGTGCCAGACCTCTTCAGCTTCAAGTCCTGCAACTTCAAGGTGACGTTTGTGTATCTATATGCGTGCTGATGTGCAGCTAGCAGGCATGTCAGGTGCAGAGCACTGTGCCCAGCATGCACTTAATCCAGCACTGCACCCACAAAGGTTTTACCTTGAGCCGGCTGGCACACACCATTGGTTTACACTTTCAAAGGCAGTGCTTGCATGGACTGCTTGATATTGTTGCTGGTACTGGTGCTGTCTCTTGCTGCTGCAGGTCCAGAAGTCCAAGGCTGGCACAGGGCGTGTGGTGGGGTTCAGGGAGCTGGGGCTGGTGAATGCGTACACCATTGAGGCCTCCTTCTGCGGGGCATCAGTGGGCAAGTATGCAAAGCAGCACTTCAACACAGGTGGGTGGCGCTGCTGCACATTGCCAGACGGCAACCGGCACTACGCAGTGCTGCACAGGTACAGCATGTTGTTGCTTGCATAGCAGTGTAGTTGCAGTGGCAAGTAGATTGCAGCCGACCTGCAAGCAAGCGGACTTTGATGAACCTAACTGTGTGCTGTCTGCTGCTGCAGGCCACTTGGAAGACATGGGTGCAGCACTGGTGCACACTTTGCTTGACTACTGGGCGCCACCAGAGCTCAGCAGTGCAGCAGAGCTGTCAGCTCAGCTGCAGGCAGCAGGCAACGGCAGCAGTGCAGCAGCAGCTGCACAGTCAGCGCTGGGCCTGGCTGTTGATGCAGCTGGAGCAGCTGAGGATGATGACGTGTGCAATGACAGTGATGATGAGTCATCATCTGAGGAGGAAAAGCAGCAGCAGCAGCAGCAGGCTGGCAACGGTAGTACAAGCATACAGCTGCAGCGCAGTAAAAGCAGTGGAAATAT
This sequence comes from Tetradesmus lagerheimii, assembly GCA_902809745.2. Classification (NCBI taxonomy): domain Eukaryota; kingdom Viridiplantae; phylum Chlorophyta; class Chlorophyceae; order Sphaeropleales; family Scenedesmaceae; genus Tetradesmus; species Tetradesmus lagerheimii. The sequence goes on from CADDIJ020000606.1 coordinate 69,610, forward strand.
GCAGGTGAGTGCAGCAGCAGCAGCTGGTGCTGCTGGCAGTGCTGCAGCAGCCGCTGCTGCTGCAATTAGTAGCAATGTAGCGCAGCTGAGCAACCAGTTGGTAGCAATGCTGGCAGGTACCCAGACCGCAGCAGTAGCAGCAGGTAAAGGAAGCAGCGCTGCAAGCAGTAGTGCTGTGGTTGCTGACTGTACTGCCGCAATCTCAGGATCAGCTGTAGCATCGCTGCTGTCAGCGCTGAAGGCAGCATCAGGTTTAGGTCTAGGAGACGCGCCAGGCAGCAGCCAGGCAACAGGCAAAGCAGCTTCCAGCAGCAGCAGCAGTAGCAGTGCCAGGCGCAGCAGCAGTAGAAATGCAGGTAGTCAGCAGGGCAGTGGTAGCAGCACCAGCATTGGCAGCAGTAGCAACTCCAGCACCCCTAAGGCGGCAAATCATACAGCAGCATTGGCAGCTGGAGCTGCGGCACAGACATTGCTCAGCAAGTTGCTAGCAGCACGGGCCAAGCTGCAGCAGGATGCTGCTGCTGGTGCCGCTGGTGGCACAGCAGCTGGATCAGCAGCTGCTGCCAGCAGCAGTCCTGCTGCACTGCCTGCTGGGGCAGCAGCCACAGCAGCAGCAGCAGCCACAGCAGCAGCAGCTGCAGCAGCAGGCACAGCTGGCGTACAGCTAGGGGTCAGAGCACAGCAGCAGACTGCAGCTCAGGCTGCTGCTACTGGGGCGGCCGGGTTAGGCAGTGGTGCATGGAGCACGGCAGCTGCAGGCCCTGGGACTTTGCAGCTGGAGGTCCAGGTGTCTGCCTTGCCTGGTGAGAGCAACTGTGTTTCTCGTAGAGCTGCTAGTCGTGCGTACGCTGCTGCACTGGGCATCAACTTCCTTGTGCATGCTATGTGAATCGATTCAGCCGCTGCTCTGGTACTACCAGTAGGTCGCTGAGCATGCCTTTGTGGTGCCAACTGTCATGTGCAGGTGCAGCACAAACAGCAGCAGCAGCAGCAACAGCAGCAGCAGCTGGTGCTGGTACCTCACCTGCAGCGTCATCTCAACTGACAGAGGAGGAGGCTGCTTTGATGAGCATGCCTGGCTTGCTGGACCTGCTGCAGCAGCTAGTGCAGGAGCAGGCAGCGCTGAGTGCAGTTGTTGGAGTTGCGGCTGCTGGCGGTAGCAGCAAAGGCACGACGAAGAAAGGCAAACGAAGAGCACTGGCAAGGTGAGGATTGGCAGATGCCAGCTAGCTGCTGCGCTTGCATTCACTGCCGTGCTGCAGCACAGCTAGAATACAAGTGCCCTTGGATGGATACATGTATCATACATTGGCAATCTTCCTGCTGTGCCTTGGTGCTGCTGTGTGGCCTGCTACAGGTACGGCAACCCTGAAGTGCTACGCGCTGCGAGGGCAAAGGCAGATGCAAGCCTGGCAGCAGCACTGCCTGAACTAGGGTGAGTCAAGAATTTTGCAGCTGGAACTGCACTGACAGGCAGCTAGAATGCTTGACAGCTGCCCAGCAGGCACGTCCTGGTGTTGGTGGTACGTCTGGCATACCACATATCATGTTTGCAGCTGGCTGTAACAGGCTGTTACTGTTGGAGGAGCGTGGCCCACTAGTGCGGCTCTAGTATGGTGGTTGTGCTGGAGATGCTGCTGCGGTTCAACAGGTTGCCGCTGGTCAAACCGCTGTTGTTGTAACAATCACCTGTTGTCTTGGTGCAGGTCACTGCTGGGGTTTGATGACGAAGATGCTGCAGCAGCAGATGAGGGAGATGATGATGACTACTCCAACTCAGCAGCAGCAGTAGCCGGCAGCAGCAGCACAGCACCAGATGGCACCTGCAGCAGCAGCAGCGACTGGCCAGGCTGCATCAAGTCTGGTAGGCGCGCCAACACTGCAGGCAGCAGAAGCAGCGCCCGCAGTGGCGCTCTGCTAGATGCTGAGCGATACATGGACCTGCTAGACAAACAGAAGCGGCATACTGGTGGTGTGCTGGTGTCCAGCAGTATTGAAGATCCATGGGCCGAGTGTCCATCTGGCAGCAGCAGCAGGATTAACAGGAGTGCACATACCACTGGCAGCTTCAATAGCAAAGGGGCGCCTGCGTCACCTGGGAGTGCGGCTGCAGCAGCAGCTTTGGGCAGTAGCAGTGTGCAGCCGCCAAATCGTGGGCTTGGAATCACCAGGAGCAGCAGCTTATGGGCAAAGGGCGATGCACAGCAGCCCTCACTTGCCCCAGCTGCTGCTGCTGCTGCTGCAGCACCCGTGACAGCCGTGGGTGCTGCTGGCGATGCAGCACAGCAGCAGCGGCAGCAGTAGCCGGTGGTGTTGGTGGCAATGGCATTCCTGGCGGGATCATGGGGCGACGGAGGCGCAGCAAGTCTGCGCATGCCTGGTTCGCCACTTGACAACCAGTGGTGGATTCTTGCTTTGGTGTTCATGCCTTGTTGTGGGTGCAATCTTGGCCGTGCAAGCAAGCTGAGTAGTTGGGACTGGGCGTGATGATGACCGGGGTGTCTTCATGGTTGGCTGTATGTACATGCTGTGTACAGTTGCTGCTGCAGCGCTGCTCTCCCTTTCCCTGCCTGCGAGCATCGGCTTTTCTTCATGTGCATTGCAGAAGGTATTGAAGCATAGAACACGGTATCCAGCCGATGCGTGTGCAAGGCAACGTGCTTCTCCGTTGCACTGCAGTCTGATGTGCCTAGACCATACTATGTGGTCTTCAGCCATTAAAGTTGTCATGATTCTTTTGTTTTGACCTGGGCATCTGTGTGGTTCAGGGGTTTTTGGTGATTTGGTGGGCTCAGCATAGTCCGCGTATGCCATGCCAGTCGGACTGCAGCTGGTTTATGCATGTGGTGCACGTGCTGCTGCGCTCACTGGTCAGCCACAGTGGTCGTAAGCATGGGCACACAGCAGTCCATTTGACTGTTCGGTGCTTTCCGCAAGCATCACAGAAAAACACTGTTGAACGCCGTTGTTGCTTACACGGTATAAGCTCGGCTGGCTGGTAATTTGATAATGATGACGATATAAGCTCGGCTGCGGCAGTTGTTCCTCAGCGGTTCATTTGAAGCTCGCAGTGCGTGCAGGTGATGAAGTACATCACCTGCACTGTCAATGATTGACCAGGGCAGGGAAGCTCAAGAAACCATGAACATCATTCACAGCCTGCTTCATAAAGCTTGTGTGCTGAGCTCTAGCAATGATCACTCATATGACCCATCATGATCCTGCAGACCACGTGCACGCGCTGCAGCGCCGCCAGCCTAGCGCTAGCACGCTGCTATGCTGTTTCTAAAGCAAGCCCTGAGGGTGCAACACCCGGGCACCAACACAAGCAGTCCGACAAAAATGCAGCCACGTGCTACTAGCACACAACGCGTGGCCCCGGAGCAAATGCTTTGCTGACGTTGCGCAACAATAATCAATACGGTACCAGGCAATTGCTGTGCTCTCAACCTCTGCTAACCGATGCTGTGCAGAGTCAACTGCCAATCTTAGAAGAGCTGGCAAACAGGTCAAGGCTGCGCCGCGCATCTTGATGATGCAACACATGCTGATGCGCAGCAGCAGCATCCGATGCTGCGGCAGCATCAGCACTGTTGCTGGCAGCAACAGCTAAGGTTTGATCCTTCGATGGAGGGTGTGCATGGCCTACGCATCTGGCAATATCCACTCCGCCGTATTTGCAGCACCAGCAGCTGCTGTATGTTGCAGCACAGGCTGCAAGCAGCCGCCAGGCCAAAACTGGTGAGACAGTTGCGCTGCCATTCAACTGACGCCCAAACATCAGCTGATGCCAGGAACCAATGCAAAAAGGGGTGCAGGCCACGCCCTGCTCCGCAATATAAGCATATTGCCAGCCCGAAGCTGTGCAACGCAGTGCATGTTGCTCATTACTCAAGCACTTCACAACATACCAGTGTCGCTGTAAAGACTACGTGTCAAACTGGCAATCCACTTTGTGCGCCTGCCTGCCCTCAAACCGCCCTGGCCATCGACCCTGGAAGCTTCAAAGCAATTTGTCCACAGCACTGCTGGATAAGGTTTACTGTGCATCATTCTGCCAGATCCACCCATACGACATGACACGATGCCACCCATGTGCCGCAATACCCTGACCATAACACACAGCGTAAAATAAACACGCACGCACTGTGTAGTGTACATCATTTGGCAGCAGGGGTGCTGCAGGTTCTGGCCTGCTGTCGACATGTGTTTTTCGTTTACGCTGGGCATCCATTGTTGATGTCAGTACGATACAGATACGGACATCAACAACGGATGCCCAGCGTAAACGAAAAACACATGTCGACAGCAGGCCAGAACCTGCAGCACCCCTGCTGCCAAATGATGTACAATCGCACCAAAACAAGCAATATTTGGTCCAAGGAATCACAAATATTGCATCAGGGAAACTGAACAAACTGTGTTGCAAGTTTGGCCCAGCTGCCAGCCTGATTGATGCTCAGGACCAGCTCAGCACCTTCCACCACAGCATGCCCGCACTTCAGGGTTGCCTGCGCACATCATCATAAAAACATAATCTCAGAAACACATGATCAATACCAGCCAATCACTGTCCACCACAGCAGGCCATGCACAGGGTTGCCTGCCCTTGTCACCTTCTAAACCACCGAGCCCTAACTCAGGCTGCATGACCACATGGTCAATACCAGCCCAGCACCTTCCACCACAGCATGCCAAGCACAGAGTTGCCGGGCCTTGTCACCTGCAAAACCACAACCCTAATCTTGCATGCTCAGTACCAGCCCAGCACCTTCCACCACAGCATGCCTGCGCTGCCCCACAGCAGCAGGTTGGCAGCTGCACAGGCCGCCCCCTGCAGGAACACATCCTCCGTCTTCAGGTAGCCAGCGCCAAAGTAGACCTGCGCACAAACAGTGCACAACATCACGGATATGCTATGCAATAAGAAAATCCTCATGTTGGGAATGCTTGGAGGTACAGGCTTGTAAAAGCACAGAAGTGCCATGGGCATGCACATATCTGCATCGTCTACATACACAGCACACGCGCGGAATGTAAAGCCGGCGCAGCAGCAGGACTGTCTGACTGTGTGCTCACCGCTGCTTGCCCTGAGGCGTAGTGTGTAAGGCTGCCAAAGAGGTTCACGTTGTAAGCCAATGACATGGCTGCCAGCTGAGGGGGGACGCCTGCGCAGCAAACAACCACAGGGACCGCAGAATTGCTCAGTGCTGGCTGGTGACACTGTTGCATGGTGCAGCTGATTAATCCGAGGTGTGCAGGTCTGCTGTGCGCGCTGTGTTGACTGCTGTACAGTGACAGGCCAGTGAAACGGGCCGCAGCAGCAGCACCATGTCAACGCTGGACAAAAGAAATGCAATGCAATGCAACCTAGTTCGCCACTCTTGCCTGGTTAAAACACACGCACCTGCTGATATCATGAGCGAGCAGAAGGCCGCAAACAGCGCCCCTACGTGCGCCGTCTGCGACGCAAACAGGTAGTGCATTGAAAAGAACAGCAGGTGCAGCACTGCAAACAGCGCCGGCCAGGGCAGTGCCAGGCCTGAGAGCTGGCCGCCGGCCCAGCCTGAGAAGAGGTCGATCACGCCTAGGGATTGCAGGCCACCTGCCATGCTGACAAGGACTGCAGCAGCAGCAGCAGCAGCAAAAGGGCAGTCCAAGGTGAGTGCATTTAGGTTGCTGAGTGACCGAAATTGTAAAGCAACACGAACACCAAGAGCAGCGCAGGTCAAGGGAGAGGGAGGCCTGACAGCTGGCCACCAGCCCAGCCTGAGAACAGGTCGATAACGCCAAGCGACTGCAGGCCACCTGCCATGCTGACAAGGACTGCAGCAGCAGCAGCAACAGCAGCACAGACAATGGCAGGCCAGGGTCAGTGCATTGAGTTTGTTGAGTGACCAAAATTTTACAAAGCAACGTAAGAGCAGCGCAGGTCAAGGGGGACAGAGGTTGAAAGCTGGCCGCCGGCCCAGCCTGAGAACAGGTCGATGACGCCTAAGGATTGCAGGCCGCCTGCCATGCTGACAAGGACTGCAGCAGCAACAGCGGAAAGGGCAGGACAAGGTGGGTGCATTATGGTTGCCGAGTGGCCAAAGTTAAAAAGCGACACCAACAGCAGGTCAAGGGAGAGGGGGGCTGCGACCTGGGCACCGGCCCAACTTGAGAACAGGTCGATGACGCCCAGGGACTGCAGGCCACCTGCCATGCTGACAAGGACTGCAGCAGCAGCAGCAAAACATGGCAGGCCAAGGTGAGTGACTTGAGCTGTTTAAAATTTAAAAGCAGAACCTAAGAGCAGTGCAGGTAAAGGGAGAGGAAGGCTGACAGATGGCCACCGGCCCAGCCTGAGAACAGGTCGATGACGCCCAGGGACTGCAGGCCACCTGCCATGCTGACAAGCGGCAAGAGCAAAGGAGCATGGGTTGCAGTGTCATGTGGAAGCTTGGGCAATGAGTGGACCACAAGCACAACCAGCAATCACCACAAAAACACGCATGGGAACCAATCCAGAGTGACCCAGGCTGGCTTGTCTATCTAGGCAGTCCCGCCAGGTCAGCCTTATTCAACGATATCGCAGACAACCAGGATCACCACCACGCACCTGTGAACCAGATGAGCGTGTCCAAGGCTGGTTTGTACTCCAGGCAGTCCTGCCAGCTCAGCACGCCACTGGCCCACCAGCTGATCGACACAACCAGCAAACACCACAGAAAACACATGTACACCAAACCAGAGTGTCCCAGGCTGGCTTGTCTATCTGAGCAGTCCCGCCTGATCAGTCTTTTGCTACGTGAGCCTTATTCAACGTTATCGCCACACGACCAGAAACACGACCACGCACCTGTGAACCAGATGAGTGTGTCCCAGGCTGGCTTGTACTCCAGGCAGTCCTGCCAGCTCAGCACGCCACTGGCCAGCAGCACACCAAGCGCAGCCATGGCGGCTGTCACAGGAGCAACACCCAGCTGGCCACCGGACACCTGCGCATTGCAGGGGCGTCGGGGGCAAGCACGTCAGCAGGCAGATACATGCGGTTGAGTTGAAGCCGCACAGATGGCCACCAAACGAATGGAAAGTACAGGAAGCAAGGCGACGGATGGCAACGGAGAGAAAGGGGTGTTGCAGTGGACAGCAGCAGCTATGGCGGCTGTCAAAGGAGCAACACCAAGCTGGCCACCAAACACCTGGAAACATTTTGCAGGCAGGGTGGTGGCAAGCACATCAGCGGGCACCAAACAGATTAATGTGACCATGGACAGCAGCATGTCTGGCGGCTGTCACAGGAGCAACGCCCAGCTGGCCGCCAAACACCTGCACAGCAACGCCGACAGGCAGCAAGCATTATGCAGAGGAGGATGCAGTCTTGGTATAGAGGGCATGGCAGCAGCACACCCAGCGCAGCCATGGCGGCTGTCACAGGAGCAACGCCCAGATGGCCGCCAAACACCTGGAAACATTTGCAGGCAGGGTGGTGGCAAGCACATCAGCGGGCACCAAACAGATTGATGTTGCAATGGACAGCAGCAGCCATGGCGGCTGTCACAGGAGCAACACCCAGCTGGCCGCCAACCCCTGCACAGCAAGGCCGAGAGCCAGCAAGCATTATGCAGAAGGGCCGCAGCTGGTGTAGCGGCCCATGGCAGCGGCACCCCAAGCGCAGCCATGGCGGCTGTCACAGGAGCCACACCCAGCTGGCCACCAAACACCTGGACATTGCAGGCACGTCAGCAGGCAGGTTGAGCCGGGCAATAGCTGCGGTTGAAGTGGCAGCGGCATAGATGGCAGCTGTTGCAGGCGCCGCAGCCAGCAACTTCAATGACAGCATGCAGGCAACGATGCCATCATTAGGCCGGCACAAGCGATGAGGACAGCCAACGCCGCAGGCGTCACAGCTACGCCCAGCTCGCCACCAGATACTTGCACAGCATCCATACAGCAGCAATGTAGCGACATGGGACAGCATCTGTGTGCAGCTCGGTGCTCAGCCACAGCCCCAAACAGTGAAGCCCAAGATCTGCTTGTAAGTAAGTACAGACAACGGCTCCGTGTGCATTTCTTTGTCAACTACACTCGGACAGACGCTTGTGCCTGCTCTGCTCTGCTCTGCTCTGCTCTGCTCTGCGCTGTGATGCCTGGCGGCCAGCGGCCTGGTGTGCAAAGCAGCGCCCTAAAAGCAGCAGCAGCAGCAGCAGCAGCAGCAGCAGCAGCGCGACTCACCCACAGCCCAACAGCCATTGTCACAGCACCAATCATCACTCCCTCGTCTGCTGTCAGCGGCCCCATCTCCTGTAGGCGTGCCTTGGCAGCTGCGGGGGCTTGAGGCGTGCTGCTGATGGCTGGTGGCCACAGCCAGTACAACACGCAGGGCGTCAGGACCACACCTGCAGGCAGTAAAATGCAGTGCAGCACGGGGCACGTGTTGCAACGAGTGGCTGGCTTGAAGTGTGCTGGGCTTGCGGCATGCTGCTGATGGCTGGTGGCGACAGCCAGTGCAGCACGCAGGGCGTCAGCACCACACCTGCAACCAGTACAATGCAGTGCAGTAGGCAGTAAACTGCTACTAGTACAACATGTGACGAGCAGTTGGCTTGAAGTGTGCAGGGGCCTGCGGCGTGCTGCTGATGGCTGGTAGCCACAGCCAGTACAACACGCAGAGTGTTAGCACCATATCTGCAGGCAATACAATGCAGTGCAGCAGGCAGTACAGCATGTGACAAGTGCTTGGCTTGAAATGCGCTGGGCCTGCAGCGTGTTGGTGGGTGGCCATAGCAGGTAAGACACACAGGGTGCTCTCGGTTCAACTGCTTGCACAGTTTGCTTGAAAGGCACACGCCAAGCATCCACACCGCAGCAGCAGCACGAATCACACACAGCAACGACACCCATTAATGCACGATCAAGCACCGGTACGCACGACCCCGAGAGCCACGTCACAAATGGTGATGCTGTACATGCTGGACAGCTTGCTGACATGGACAGCCCACTCGGAGCACCAGGAGGTCTGGGCTGGTCCCTCCTATTCCAGCTCTGCATTGAAGGTGTGCAGGTTGCACTGGTGCCCACCTACCTGGTGTCCAGGATCTGTCTAAATCTGTTCTTTGACACTCACCAAGAAGCACTGGTACGCACGAGCCCGAGAGCCGCGTAATGAACAGGTCGTCCAATGTCACGCCCATGCTGGCAGCACCTTGCACACAAAATGCAGTCAGCCATGTCATAAGTGGGCCGACGACATACCCACGCCGGCACAACCCTGCAGGAAGAGAAGACACTGATGCACACAACAAACAGCAGAATGCAGCACACACACCACTCACCTAGCAGCACCGGCACGCACGACCCCGAGAGCCACGTGACGAACGGGTCGTCCAATGTTACACCCACGCTGGCAGCCATCTGCAGGCACAGCAGGTTCTGCGCTGCTGCCGTCATCACAAAGTTGCTGCTGTGCACGGAAGCCTGGAACTGCGCCTGCATCAGGAAGGCACCTAGCTGCTTGCGGCTCTCATCGCCTGCAGCAGCAGCAGCAGCAGCGGATGACTGTTGCAGGAAATACATATGGGTGTTGGATGGCATCAGGAAGGCGCCCAGCTGCGTGCGGCTCTCATCATCTGCAGCAGCAGCAGTCAAAACAGCATCAGCAGCAGATGAATGTTACATAAAACACTTGTGGGTGTTGGATGGCATCAGGAAGGCACTCAGCTGCTTGCGGTTCTCATCACCTGCATCATCAGCAGCAGAAGCAGCAGTCGAAACAGCAGCAGCAGCACCAGATGACTCTGGCAGGAAACTTCAATGGGTGTCTGATTGCATCAGGAAGGCGCCTAGCTGCTTGCGGCTCTCATCACCTGCAGCAGCAGCAGTCATGACAGCAGCAGCAGCAGCAGAAGATGACTGTGACAGGAAACTCTAATGGGTGTTTGATGTCATCAGCAATGCACCCAGCTGCATGCGGGTCTCACCACCAGCAGCAGCCACAGAAGCGGCGTATGATTCCTGGCGTGCTGCCCACTGCACGGCACGCTGACTCAATCACTGGCATACAGACTGTCGCAGCTGCGCGCAATGCGCTGCGCTGCACCCGCTGGGGCTTCACTGACACGCTGCAACCAGCAGCTCTGGGGTCAGCAACTTCAAGCCAAACATATGCGCCACAGAGCGCGCCACACTATACAACCAGCTGCCTCCAGCTATTACTTGGTTTTTCTCTGCGTATTCTGATTTCAGCTACAACCAATGTTACCTCTGCACTCCTCACAGCCATTAGAAACAGCATCTCACCTGGCATGCTGCCCACTGCTTGCGACACCGACTTGATCACCGGCATAAACTGTCTCAATACAAACACCAACTGGAAAGGAGCTGGTTGTACTGCTGCCCTGCAACGCATGATGAGCAGCTGCAATGATTTGCATGCTGGTAGTTGAGGAGAAGCTGCCCCATGCGCTGATTCTGTGTCCTGGTTGTAGCCGCATCCGCTGTTCAATCCACGCAACCATTACCAAGTACATCTCACCAGGCATGCTGCCCACTGCTTGCGACACCGACTTGATGACTGGCATGAAGATGCCTGAAGCGGCGATCCAGTAGCATCTTACCTGGCATGCTGCCCAGCGCTGACTGAACTACTGGCATACAGACTGTCGCAGCTGCCCGTCATGCGCTGTGCTGCGCTGCACCCGCTGGCGCTCCCCTGACTCTGTACCAGCTGCTGCTTGAGCTGGTGGTAAAATGCCATGGAGCCCGAAGGTGCAGCGCAGCACAGCGCATGACAGGCAGCTGCAATGATTTGCATGCTGATAGTTGAAAGCAAGCATCCCCGTGCGCGGCTGTTTCTGTGTCCTGATTCTAGCTACATCGCTGTCACCACTCCACGCAGCCATACTTCAACGCGTCTCACCTGGCATGCTGCCCACTGCTTGCGACACCGACTTTATCACCGGCATGAAGATGCCAGCAGCGCGCGCAGTGGTGCTCGGCATAGCTGGCGTGATCAGCACCTCTGCTGCTGCTAGCCCCAGCGCCAGCTGCAGGCTGCTGCTGCCGCACACAGTCAGCAGGTTGTTGGCGATGCGCTCGCCGAGCCCCGTCTTTTCAAAACCCTGGGGCGAGAAGAAGAGTTACAGCAGTGTGCAGCGCAGTGGTTCCTGTGTAAGTGTGCGACTTGCGATTGCCAGAACGGTGATGCGCAGTGGCATGCTCAGAAGCACCACAGCACGGCATTGGGGTCGCAGCTGCTAAGAACGACAGCTGCACACAGTAAGTGAGTCAGCTGCGTGTGATGTTGCCAACGGGGCAGCTGTTAATTATTAACTATGACTCACCCTTGCAAGGAAGAATGAGACCACCACCAGCCACATGACTGTGTTGTTTGCTGCTGCAAACATCTCGTCAAAGGTCAGCGTGTGTGTCAGCAGGCCTACTGTAGCACCCAGAAAGGCCCAGGCCCCAGTAGGGAGCGGCGCTAGCACCAGACCAGACACCATCGTCACAAACAGCGCCAGCAGCGACCAGGCCTGCGCACCATGGCAAATATAAACAAATCAGTGTGTTAGTGTCTGTGGATGAAGAGATAGGTGGCAGTTGCAGCATCACAGAAGAGCTAGCGCGCAAGGCCAGGGACCGGCAGATCTGGAAACATCAGCGTTTCTGTGGACGGTTGCATCCCTGTTTCCTAAAGCATATATTTTGCAAGCCTACAAGCTTGCTGCTGCACTGCTGATAAATTGGTGCTCCTGCAGCTGCTGCTGCTGCTGCTGCCAGCCCACCTGTTCAGTGAGGCCTTCTGGAATTGGCACTGCATAACGAATGGCCAGTCCAGCTGCTATTGCAGCAGCTGCTGGAGCCAGCTTAGCTCCCTGCAGGACGGTTGAAACACCACAGTTGCAGCACACCATTAGCGCTTTTGTGGGAGGGTGCAGTCACAGGTGCTACGTGGACAACATAGGCACAGATGCATCTACAGAATGGATGTACGGCCCATGTGACCCCTGTGCTGCTGTACATACCGTAGTTCTTTGAACGCCTGACAGTAAAGCCAAGCAACGATGCTAACCACGTTGCAGTTCATTATAACAGTAGCATCACCTTGTACAGAGTTACATCTGACCACTGTGGCGGTGGTTCAATGCTGCTGATGCTGCTGCTTCTTGGCAGCAGCGGTTGTCTTTCATTGCTGCCTGCAGCTGATTCCTGCTGATGACTGCTGCTGCCGTTGCCATTGCCGTTTAGTGAGTCTTGGTCGACCATCACCACTCCTGTGCCGCTCTCCTCTTTCTTAGCTGCGCGCAACCGGATTAGGCGGGTATGCTGCCTTCTGCTGCTGTGCTGCAGCGCTGCTCTGCGACCAACCGGTGCACAGGCGCGACGGTCCTGACAACGGCAACTCAAGCTTGTCATTGCGACAGCGCTGCTGCTCTCATGTGGGTGGTGTAGTGTCGAGGCAGCAGCAGCTGCAGCCAGGTCAGCAAAGCACGCTTCCGATAGCGACCGGTCAGAATAGAAACTGCATGCTTGATAAAGCTATGAATAAGAAATGTGTTCCGGAAAGTTATTGTTATACTGCTCAGCGTGCTGCTAGCTTGTCACTCACTGCTTTCAAACATGACTGTACAACAGCTACACCAGTTACCCATTGAAAAGCAGAGCATAAAGACTGAGCATTGCTTCTTTGATCATAGAGATAGGTCACAGCGTCAACCAAAAGCAAAGCACTGCCCGCACAGCAAAGATATGTCCTACACTGGAAACACATCTACATGGCGCGCACAGATGTCGTGCCTGATGCTGTGCTGCCAACCTTGCTGCTAGCGACATGAAGACCATTCATGCCAAGCACCAGCCGAGCCAGCTGCACGCAGCAGAGAACAAGCCACCAACCAGCTGCCGCACATTGAAGCCAACAGGCGAGCTCCATGGCTGCCTGCAGCTGATGCTGCGCGGCTTTTACCCAGCCTACTCAGCAAGATCAATCCTGCAAACCTCAAGTGCAAAAGATCAAATGCTGTGCACGGAACGCACCTCTCACAGTACCAGAGCGCTGGCACCTGGCACCTAGTAGCACATTGGATTGCTCACCTGCACTGCCAGTGCGGCACAGTGCGCGGCACTCATGTGGGTGATTGTCGTAGCAGTCATCATCATATGCACAGCACCCTGCAACCAAGCATGCTACCATGAAAGACATGACGACAGGCACACGCCTTGCTGACATCAGGGCGACAGCGAAAGAGACATTGCTACATCACTGAGTGAGACACGACCTGCAGCATGCGGTTGCTGGTAGATGTGGACGTAACAATTTGTAACCTTGTTTCAACCCAGCACCACGGCAGCGCCCTGACACACCGCTGCTGCAATGCTGTTGCACGTAAACGCATGCTGCACTGCAGCCCTCTCATCAAACAACAAACAAAACAAGAGATGCCACCACCGGCAGCATTGACTCGTGCCAGTCCAAGCAATGCAGACACACTGTAACGCACATCAGACTAAACGCTGCTGCCAGATGGTTGGTCGCCTGCAGCACATTGCTTACTGTGCTGCAGCCAAGACCCTGCCTAATCCTGATCAGCCACTAGCAGCTGGCTGCTACCGCACAGGTGCCTGCGCTGCTGCTGCAGCCGCTGCTGCAGCTGCTGCTGCCGTGCGTGTCCAGCTGCTGCTGCTGCTGCCCAGCAAGCGCCTGCCGCACAGCTGTTGATTGCAAGAGCCAGCGCTGCTGCTGCTCCTGCTGCTCCTGCTGCTGCTGCTGCGCGTTCAGTGCCTGTCTAGCTGCTTGATGGTCACCACTGCTCCTGGAGAGATCTTGTTCAGGCCTGCACGCAGCAGACATAGTCAACAGCAGCATGCCGTTAGTAACATGTCACACAACACATGGGGAGGTGTGCAGAATGGTGGTACATCTATGGTATCCCAAACATGATGCACATGAACAGCACCAGCAGAGCTGCACCAGTTGCAACGACACAATGGCTAGCTGTGCCATGGTCATGTTGAGCTGTCAGCAGCCGCTGGCAATAAAGCGTGGCCGAGCGCCACACCTTGTTGCCAACGGATGCTGCCTAGCGCAAGATGACTCAGGCACAGCTGGCGAATGAGTCCCTGCTGCTGCTGCAACAGCGGCGGCAGCTCTTCATGAAGGACATTGCTCTGCCAAGCCAAGCCCTGCTTCTGTTGCGAATGAAGATTTAGGGCGTGACGCCCCTGCTGCAGCTGCTGGTGCTGCTGGTGCTACCGCTGCTGCATTTCGCTAATTGCAGAGTGCTGCGCTGATGCACAGACACATGCCGTCCCCCGCAGCCCTGTTTGCCTCGCCAATGAAGATCCAGAAATCATGCACATGACACCCCTGCTGCTGCTGCTGCTGCTGCCCTTTGCTGATCGTTGATCTGACGCACGCACGCACGCACGCACGCACGCACGCACACACACATGCTGCGTCTCCAATGCCCTGCCCCCCTCACCGATGAAGATCCAGTACTTGAACCACACGTCGATCGCGATAGGGATGATGCCCACGAACAGCAGGATGTTCTCCTCCTCAACCTCGATGCCGTAGTGGCCCAGGAACAGGTCCAGGAAGCCCGTCCAGCCTGCAGCGTCAAAGTAAAGTTCATAATGCGGCTCAGCGTCAAAGTAGGTTTAAAGTCCCAGCGAGTAGTGTCAAGAAATTCACAGGTCTTGAGGATGATGTGTCAAGAAGCCCGTCCAGCCTGCAGCGCAGTATGGTCAAAGCCCCAGAGCGGCGTCAAGCAAAGCCTTGTATTGAATCGAGGTGGCTACAGGCGCATCCAAGATGGTGACTGGACCCACCCCTGTACAAAATCTTGCGGAGGTGAGGTGTCAAGAATGACAAGAACAGGCCGATGTTGCGCAATATTTGGATCCAAGCGTCCAAAGTTCAGAGCATTTGGGGCTACTTGCATCACACTTCACCTTGACGCTCTATTCTATAGATGCATATTATATTCTCACCTTCCTCTGAGTGGTAGCCCAGCAGCGTATCTGCGATCAGGATGATCATCACCGCCTTTGCGATATCGCTCAGGCCCTCAAACAGCCGGCCAAAGGTGTTGAACAGCGCAGCGCGGCCCTCCGTGTCGCGCACGAAGAGGAAGAAGAAGACCATGGCGCTGATGCTGTCGCTGACGAGCGTCATGAGGTTGGCCTCGTTACGGGTGCGCTCCTCCTCTTGCACCTGCAGCGGGAAAGTGACGCAAGCAATTAGGTGTGTGACCGCCAGCTAGCGATGCTCAATCGATTTCCACACAACCTCCACCAAGCGACAATGAAGGCAACACCTTCAAGGGTATTCTCCAGCAGGCTGAGCCTTAGTCTGATCCAGGGCTTCATGGTGCCAAACCATACAACCAGGACAGCTTCAGAATTTTTGAATGACATAACCAACTAGTACTTTTGGTGAGAGCCCACAACGACTTCAACCACTGCTACTTTGAACATGCGCCAGCCCACCTCCAGTGCGTATTCGTGCAGGTGCCGCAGCATTTCTGCATCATCCAGGGGCGGCGCCTGGCCAATCGCCATCATCATCTTGACTCGCGTCTCCTCCAAGTGAACAGCGCCAGCACCCTCCATCTTCTGACGCTCTGTCATTGCGAACGCGTTAGGGTTGTTCTGCAGTGGCAGGGCAGCACAGCACAGTGGAACGTGTGAGCCAGCAGCATGTGGCAACTGCAAAGCACTGCTTTTGCAATAACTCTGCTGATCAGTGCGTTCAAACCCAACAGCAGCATCGCGCAATGCCTAAAACAGCCTACATTTTCAACAACAAACAACGCAGGTTGACAGGCCATACCTTAGGCTGAAGCTGAGCACCAGCGCTGTGATGACCCTGCTGATGAATGCGCCAGTGGTAAAAGTCTCGCCTCGCCGCACTCGCCACAACCCACCAACACCAGATGAAGCACAACTGTTATCGAACAGCAGATTGACAAGCCTTACCTGCAGGCTGAAGCTGAGCACCGGCTCTGTGATGACCCTGCTGATGAGTGCGCCAGTGATCAGCGGGATGCCCACCAGATGAAGTGTAAATGTAACCAAACAACAAGCCTTACCTGCAGGCTGAAGCTGAGCACCGGCTCTGTGATGACCCTGCTGATGAGTGCGCCAGTGATGAGCGGAATGGCCACCAGGCGCCCCGCAAAGGCCAGCGACTCCCTGCTCTCCTCCTTGTTGGTCAACGCCTCGTCAGCCATTGACTCCTCGGTGCGTGACTGGTCGGGGTCAAACGCCCCGGATATTGACTGGAGGGGGAAGCAAGGCAGCAGGTGCAACAGGACATACTAATTTGAGTGGCTGGCGATGAAATGGAACCGCGCAGCAGCATTTGTGGGAAGCGTGTTGGTTGGGAGAGGGCTGTGTCAGCCATCGACTCCTCAGTGCGCGACTGGTCCGGGCAAACGCCCCAGAGATTGACTGTGGGGCAACAAAGAGTAGCCCACATGGCGGGTGTTCATGAGTTGCTGATAAAACAGGTAGCAGCAAATGCCGGGGAGGCAAGCTTGCTCATTTGGTGCGAGCTGTGTCTGCCATTGACCCCTTGGTGCGCGGCAGGGTCAAACGCCCCGGAGACCGACTGCAGGGCGCAACAAACATGGCGATACATGGCAGGTGATCATCTGTTGCCGAAATAGAAAGCAGCAGCAGCTGCTTGGGCGGCAAGCCTGCAGGCTGTATCAGCCATCGACTCCTCTGTGCGCGACTGGTCGGGGTCAAACGCTCCAGAGATTGACTGCACAAAATAAAACAAAAATGGCTTGTTTGTTTGTTGTGTTACTTGGTTGGTTGGGCTGAGTCGTGGTTGGTCATTTCAACATTTCAACAAAGCGGTATACTACACAATGGGGGTGACCAAAGGAACTGTCTTGAGCAGCAGTTGCACACGTAACCAGGGCACTCAGGCACACAACTCATTACAACGCTGTCACTAACAACCCACCTGCCAGTCCAGCAGAGGAGTGATCCACTTGTCACGGGGAGGCTCACTCGCCCCCCTGCGCCTGTCCATCTGCTCTTGGTAGTCCCTGCAAGCACATGTTCGCATCACAGGCCGGGCAGCAGCGAGAAACACAGCATCTTGTCTATCGGTTGTCAACAACACTGCAAGGTTTGGCTCAGACTGTAGCGTTCTGTGGCAGCATGTTGATGTGGCTGCAATGCTTGAGGTAACTGCCAAGCAGATGAACACAGGCGTGCATGCATGCAACCAGATGGAGCGCACTGTTGCACCCGTGTTGCCTTGCTCCGCTTTTCTCACAGAGGAACCCCCTGGCAGAGCCACTGCATGCACCAGTCAGACCCCAATGGCCTTACAGCCAAGATGCACCGCTCGTGCCGCAACTGCACACAGCACGCCTCGCATTATGCAACCAACTCCTTGCTACAAAACAAACACCAGCCACTCACCGCTCAAGGTCTGCCAGCTGCTCAGGACTCAGGCCTGCAGCAGGGTCCCAGTCCTGCGCTGTTTACCTTACATTGACGCCTGATGCTCAAGCATGCGTGTTTCTACTCTGCCGCAAACACACAGCTTGCCGAACACACCACACACCGCACATCCCTGATCATGTACCTCCACCCAGTGAAGCAACTTCAACTGCACACAGCACGCTTGTTTTCCACGCGAACCACCCTCCAGCCACTCCCCGCTGTGATGCAACTGTAACTGCACACAGCACGCTGTTTTCCCCATGCGAACCAAGCCCCCTGCTCCCTGATCCCTGCTGCAAGACAGTAGCCGCTCACCGCTCAAGGTCTGCCAGCTGCTCAGGCCCCAGGCCTGGAGCAGGGTCCCAGTCATGCGCTGTATACCTTACATTGACACCTGATGCTCAAGAATGCGCATGTCTGCTCCGCCGCAAACACAGCGCTTGCCACTGCACCACACACCAAACAGCCCCGATCATAACGCCACCCCGTGATGCAGCCATAACTTCAAACAGCACGCTTGCTTTTCCATGCGAACCAACCCCCTGCTACAAAACAAACAACAGCCGCTCACCGCTCAAGGTCTGCCAGCTGCTCAGGTCCCAGGCCTGCAGCAGGGTCCCAGTCCTGCGCTGTATACACCATGCAACCGCGCCTGATGCTCAAGCATGCGCGGTTCTGCTCTGCCGCCAACACACAGCTTGCAGAACACACGACACACTGAACAGCCCTGATCGTACCTCCACCCAGTGATGCACCTGTAACTGCACACAGCAAGCTTTTTTCACCCCATGCAAATCACCCTCCTGCTACAAGACAACAGCCACTCACCGCTGTGATGCAACTGTGACTGCACACAGCACGCTGGTTTTCCCCATGCAAACCAACCCCCTGCTACAAACCAAACAGCAGCCGCTCACCGCTCAAGGTCTGCCAGCTGCTCAGGCCCCAGGCCTGCAGCAGGGTCCCAGTCTTGCTCAGCAGCAGCCTCCAACCGCGCCTGATGCTCAAGCATGCATGTTTCTGCTCTGCTGCTCACACATATCGTGCCGAACACACCACCCACCTAACAGACCTGATCATACCTCCACCCAGTGAAGCAAGTGTAACTGCACACAGCACGCTTGTTCCCATATTTGAACCAAAACTCCTGCTACAAAACAACAACCACTCACCGCTCAAAATATGCCAGCTGCTCAGGCCCCAGGCCTGCAGCAGGGTCCCAGTCCTGCGCTGTATATACCATGCAACCGCGCCTGATGCTTAAGCATGCGTGTCTCTGCTCTGCCGCCAACACCCACCACACCGATCAGCCCTGATCATACCTACAACCAGTAATGCAACTGTACACAGCACGCTTCTTGACATGCCAACCAGCTCCCTGCTGTAAAACCAAACAACAGCTGCTCACCGCTCAAGGTCTGCCAGCTGCTCAGGCCCCAGGCCTGCAGCAGGGTCCCAGTCCTGCTCAGCAGCAGCATCCCAACCCCAGTCCGTCTGCTCATACGCTGACACCCCCCCTGCAGGCACGCGGGGCCGCGCATCCTCCCACGGATCATAGCTGTTCAGCGGGCTCATGTTGTTTGAGCCGTTCACGCTGTCAAACTGCAGGCCGCTGGGGCTAGTGCCGCCCTGGCCCCATTTGCCTGGATTCTGCTGCTGCTGCTGCTGCTGCTGCCAGGGATCTGGCGGCTGCGTACCGCTGCTGCTGCTGCTGCTGTCGGAGCGCGGGCGCCCCCATGCTGCACAACGTACGTTGCTGCGCTGCTGCTGGTGCTGCTGCTGCTGCCGTTTGCTAGGGATGCTGGCCAGAGGCTGCTGCCGCCGCACCGCATGAAGGGAGGAGCTAGGCCTTCTACTGTTACTGCTGCTGCTGCTACTGCTGAAGGGAACCATGCTGCTACTCCTGCAGCTGCTGAGAAGTGCAGCAGCCGGCTGCAGCAGCAATGGCTGCTGCTGCTGTTTGTGGTGTTGCCAGCGTAAGCTGCCACTGCAGCAGCTGCTAGCTAGAGGCGCAACTTGCTGTGCTGCCGCTGCTGGTGGCAGCAGAGTATGCTTGCGCTGCGTCAACAACATGCCCATGCTGCTGCTACTGCTGCTGCTGCTCCATGCTGAGCCTAGCGCGGCATGTCGCTGTTGCTGCACGCCATGTGCACAGCTGCGCTGTGCGGCGCATGTCTGCTGCTGTGTTGCTGGTCCTAACATAGCATGCTGTAATTCAGCAGCAACCTGGAGATCAAGCAACGCACCAGTGGCAAAAAAACTGGGTGAATTAGGGAGGGGCAGCAGCAGCGCTGCAGCAGCATGCACAACTTATGCTGCCCTGTCATGCCGACAAAGCCAGCTTCAATACTTGCCCAGTATACGTATTAGTACTGAAGAAGCGAGCAATTGAACACGCTGCATGCCTCTGCTGGACTGCTTTGCTGTCTGGAGTGTGTCCACACCTGGTGCTTTCAGGTGTGAGGTTGGCCGCCCGCTCAAGAGACACTGCTCCTGCTCGATCGTGACTAACACTTGATGATGTTTAGACAATCAACACGTCGGTCAGTGCAGGTCGGGTGCAAGCTGTCTTTTGGTGATGGGTGAGTGGAGCTGTGCGGCACCCCAGCGAGCACTAGCCAACGTTTCAAGCAGATCGAATGCAAGTGTTGACAGCGGAGAGGTGTTTGGCCAGCATGTCCTGACATGAGCGTGCGAGGGTATTGCTGCAGCTCTCTACTACATGGCAGTGGACCTCACTGACCCTAAAGAACGTTTCCAACTTCCTTATGACACTTTACGTGCGATCTCTTGGCAGATCGGCCAATGCGTCAGGTTAGGCGGGACACTCGTGTGCTGTACACACAGTACTGCCTGCTGCTGTCTTCACCCGCCATGTGCGCAGATTTGAATCTTCCACGAGCAGGCCGACCGACCTCATATCAATCATCAAACTTCAAATGCTACACATAATACTGCTGTTGTGTAGAGAAAGCCCAAATACAGGGCCGGCCCAAGCCAACAAGTAGCTCCATCAGGCAGCCAGCCTGTTATTGCTACCTGTGCTGCCTGCAGGCTATGGCTCCCGAGAAGGTACAGGTACAGCTGCCTCCAGCAACCGACAACCCTAGCAGCTGCTCGTTCACTTCTTCTTCTTCCTGTGCGGGTTGAGGCCGCGCTGGCCGCCGCTCTTTGCGTCAGCCTCCTGATCCTGCAGCTCGCTGTAGAAGGCGCGCTCTGACGCCAGCCGCTCGGCATCCACGCGGGCCTTCTCAGCATCGCGCTCCTGCAAGCACAGAAGCGGACGACAGCCAGGCAGGACACAATCAGCGAAAAGCGCAACTACGAGCATAGCAGGACCCTCAGTAGCACGTGATGCAGCAGCTTTTTGAATCAGCATCCACGCGGGCCTTCTCAGCGCCGCGCTCCTGCAAGCACAGGTGCATACGACAGCCAGACAGTACACAATCAGCAGCAAGCGCATCTATGTGCATGAGTCAGTGGGCAGGTCTGCGCAGAAATCCGCACTTTGTTCTGAGCCTCGCAAATGGCCAAGCACATCAGACAGCCTGTCTTGTGCTGGATTCCCAGGGATCTGAGACTCCCACAGCAGCCTTCCCATGCCCAGCTAGCCGCACGTAACCCAGTCTAGCAAATTCCACCTGGAAATCTGCAAAACAGCTAACTTCCCCCGCCACATCCACAACCAAACTCCTACTTACCGAAGACATGACCGTCGCATCAAGCCGCAGCTCGCGCATCGCTCCACGCTTCTCAGTCAAGCACATCCCACAGTTGATCTGCACACCAACTACTTTTGCCCGCCACGCCCACAACCAAACTGCTACGGCACTCACCGAAGACATGAACGTTGCATCGCGCCGCGCATCTCCTTGACCAGCTGCCGCTTGCGCTGCGAGCTGCACTGCCTGTCGGGGTCACACAGCAGCCGTCCCATCCCCAGCTAGCCACAACAATTTCAGTCAAGCAAATCCCACAGGACTCCTGCAGATTTGAAATCTGCAAAACAGCTAAGTTCCCCTGCCACTTCCCCCGCCACACCCACAACCAATCCACTACGCTACTCGAGTGAGCTCACCGAAGACATGAATGTCGCATCACGCCGCAGCTCGCGCATCGCGCCGCGCTTCACCTTGACCAGCTGCCGCTGCAGCTTGCGCTGCGAGCTGCGCTGCCTGTCGGGGTCGTAGTCTGCGCCTACCGCAAAGTCTGCCTCGTAGCGCGGGTTGAACTCGCGCGGTGCCACCAGCTTGACCCTGCAGCAGCATAACGTGCAAGTGGTGAGTGCAGTGAGTGCAGCGAGTGAATTCCCAAGAGCTCTGCAGCACATCAGATGCAGAGCAGAGGCAAGTGAAGCGCAGTTGAACGGGGTCCGTTGTAAGTTATGGAAAAGGGTGGGTGGGTTGAACTCGCGCGGCGCAACCAGCTTAACCCTGCAGGGGCATCACGTGCAGAGCAGAGGTGAGTTAGGCACAGGTCGAAGGGGGCTTGTCTATTTGTTATATAAAAGCGAAGGGCGGCTCAACAGCATGCAAGTCAGCATATCAGCCAGTCACAGCTGGCATAGGACACCCCACCTGTGAGACTGCACCATCGGCTGCCGCGTTGTTGCCACTGCACTAGACGCCTGCTGCAGCTGCTGCTGCAGCCCCTGCAGTGCACCCTCAGCTGCTGCTGGTAGACCCTGCACACCCGACAACAACGCTGCTACTGCCGACAGCAGCGGTTGCAGCACCTCAGGAGCTGCAACGCCGCAGCCGCTGCTGAGTTTGCATGCCCGCGCTGCGGTTGCAACCGTGCAACCGAGCAGCGCGAGTCTGAACTCGTCGCTGCTCAACTCGGCAGCGTCTGGAGCTGAGCTGAGTAGCTGATACAGCTTCAAACTCGGCAATTGCTGCTGCTGCTGCTGCTGCTGCTCGTCGGTACCATTCTGCTGCTGCTTGTGCTTGCGGGCTTGCTTTGCTTTCTGCTTGCCTGCCTTGCTGCCTGCTGCAGCGAGTGAGCAGCAGCTCAGCGCTAGCAAGCCAGGTGTAAACAGGCTAACCCCTGCTGCTGCATCTGCAGCAGCCGTACTCTGCTGCTGCTGCTTGCCGTCTGCTGCTTGCTGCTGCTGAGGTGCCGGCACAAACGCACGCAGTGCAGCTGCCAGGAAGCAAACCACCTCGGGACAGAAGCGCTGCGCATCTGCTGAGTTTGCGAGTGCCATGCCACAGCAAAGCAGTCCTACTGCAGCGGTGTAGCAGCTCACGACAGGACACTGACTGAGATGCTTGCCTAACAGCAGCGCAAGCGGCGTCATTACTGGATGCCACCTATCGCTTGCAGGAAACAGCAGCGCAAACAGCCGCAGCTGCAGCAGTTGCCGCGGGCCAGGCCACCCCATGAGCTGCTGCTGTGTAGAGCTGAACGGGTCTGCTAGTGCTGCTGCTAACCTGTCGTGCATCTTCTCTAAGCGTGCACGTGCTACTGTAGCAGCATAGAACGGCACTTCTGGGGTCAGCTGCAGCAGCACCTGGGTGAGGATGTCTAAGTGTGCTGTGGGGGTGGGCTGCTCGCCTGCTAGCATGGCAAAGTGCTGCACTAGGATACCGTAGAACACCTGCAGTTGAGGAGCAGGAAGAACAGCAGAGGAGCAAAGCAACACAGCAAGGTCAGCGCAGACTACGCAATTTGAAACACCAGAGTCTAGAGTTGGTGATTGCTGCGTGGCCTTAGAGCTTGACGTGTGGTCAAAGCACAGCAACACACAAGACAGCTGCATGGTAACAGCTTTGCAGGACAACAACGGAGCTCAAGCGAAACGCATGCGCAGCAGACTGCTAATCCACCACCTGTGACCGCACATATTATGTTACGCATCTGCCAAATGACAACACAACCAACAGCATCGCCACAGCACAGCCCAAACCCAACACGACATTGACAATAAACTACAGCAGGTCCTGCGAGTTCACCTGCAGCTTGCGCTTGTTGTTTGTGCCCAGTGCTGCAGCATTGTACACGCGTATGCGCTGCACAGCCAGCTGCAGCTGCGCAGCAGGCCGTCCCCCAACAAGCGCCGCAAACTCAGCGTAGCTATCAGGCACAGGAGGCGTGTACGACAGATCTAGTGGGCCGTCCAGCTGCTGCTCTGGCTGCTTCTGCTTCTGCTGCGGCTTGGCTGCTGCCGCTGCTGGCTTGCCGGACGCCGGCTTGCCTTCTTCATCGCTGCTGCTGGCATCATCACTCTGCTGTTCGCTGTCATCCGATGCATCGCTGCCAGCCTCCCCCTGGGAGCCTCCCGACTGCTCTTCCTCTGAATCTTCTTCACTACGAGCTTCACTGTCGCTCCCCCCCTCCACTTGTTCATCCTCGCCTTCTGACCCCTCTTCTTCTTCTAACGATCCATCATTTGCCCCCGCTGCTGCTCTAACGCCATACTTCGCTGCAAGCTTCGCAGCTGCCTGTCGGAACGCCTTCTGCAGCGGATGGTCCCCAGCAGCAGCAGCCTGCCGGCGTGTGTCTGAGGCGTTGCCGCCCTCGTTGCTGCCAAGTTCACTGTCATCTTCAACCTCATCTTCCTCATCCGACAGTGCGAAGTTCTCATCCAGGTCGTCACCTGCAGGTAATTAGCGCAGCAAAGTGCTTGCCAGCAAACTATCGGCTTCCCACTGTATGCCAGCACAAGCGGCGCATGCCGCAGCTGCTATCAGCACAAGAAAGCTCACATGCACTGTGTTTTGCCAACCCCACAACAGCAGCCACGTACAATCCCAGCATGCAGCTGACGCCTGCGCCTTGCATCACTGCCGCTCCTCCCACTGCTGAACACCAGCAACGCACTGCTCTCCCACAAACAACCAGGGTGATAGACAAGCCAACGCATAAACAAAAGCTGCAGCCCAAGCACGCACCTGAGGCCTGCATCTTGCGCCGCTGCCGCTTCTCCCACTGCTCAGCCTCTCGTTGCATCCGTGCACGCTTTGCAGCATACCCCCCCTGCGGCAGCCCCGCAGCCCCACCCCCAGCAGCTGCACCTCCATCCTCCTCATCTGCTGCATCCTCGCTGCCGCCTTCATCACCCGCTGCTGCTGCTGCTGCTGCACTGCCTGCTTCTGCGCGCATGCGCTTGAGGCGGGCCGCTTCGAGTGCTGCCAGGCGGTGCTGCTCCTTTTCTTGCAGCTCCTCTGCTGTCAAGGTGCGCTCACTCGCCTACAAAAGCAAAGTCAGCAGAAGAGCGTCTGGTGAGAACACCAAGTGTTGCTGCTGCTCCGCCAGTCCTCTGCCCGTTCCAGTGCTCGCTGCTGATACAACAGAGGGCAACAACAAAAGATATGAAGATGCTGTATTTGCGATTAGAAAGGAATGGTTGCAACGCACCAAGACAGTGAGCAACGCTGGCAGCAGTAACTTGAGCTGCCGCTGCTGCTGTGTTTGTTTACTTGCTTCTGCTTGCAGCTACACCTTCTACACCACAACATGCCAGCGCTCAGTGCAGTCACTCCTGCTGCCTTCTCTCAGCAACCCAGCGGCCTACCCGGCCCTTGGCCTCAAAGCTCAGCTCGCTCAGTGGGCAATGCTGGCAGCACCGACTTTTGCTGCCGCTGTTGCTACATTTGTTGGCTTGCTCCTGCTTGCAGCTACAACTACTACCGGCAAAGCATGCCAGCGCCGAGTGCAACCACTGCTGCTGCCTTCCCAAAGCAACCCAGCAGCCCACCTGGCCCTTGCTCTCAAAGACCAGCTGCGTTATTTAGCTTGCTGCTGTTTGCAGCTGCAACTACTACCGCTACAGCATCCCAGCACTGAGTGCGGCCACTGCTGCTGCCTTCCCAGCGTCCCACCTGGCCCTTGGCCTCAAAGACCAGCCCCCGTGCAGCCAGCACTGTGCGAGTGATACCACAGCCACTGCTGCTGCTGCTGCCGCTGCCGCTGCTGCTGCCGTCTCAGAGTCCCGCACCCACCTGGCCCTTGGCCTCAAAGACCAGCTTGCATACACGGTTGCAAAGGGATGGCTGCATAGCGCCAAGACAGTGGGCAACGCTGGCAGCACTTACTTTCCCTGCCCCTGATGCTGCATTTGTTGGCTTGCTGCTGCTTGCAGCTACAACTACAACGGCCGCAGCATGCCACTGTCAGGAGCAGCCACTGCTGCTGCCGTCCCATCATCCCACAACCCACCTGGCCCTTGGCCTCAAAGACCAGCTCGCGTGCAGCCCTGTCATACGCAGCATCCTCCTCTGTTTCTGCCTTCTGCTTGCGGCCCCTGCAGCACAAAGCAGCAGCAGCATGAGGTTAACAAAGCATTAACCGCAGATTTGATGCCCAGCAGCAGCAGTAGCAGTGCGTCAGCGCAGCCTTAGCACTAGCACTAGCAGTGACGAGTGATTTCAGCAGCCCCTTCGCTAGTGTTGGTATCCGCTCGTCCCCCCCAACTGTAAGCAGCCGGCTCATGCTGGCGCTCACTTCTCAAAGCCTGCTGGCTTGACGAAGGCTGCCAGGCCTCCACTGATGGCCTTGAAGCTGCTGTCCAGCGCATCCAGTGCAGCCTCGTCCGCCTCCTTCTGACACCCCCCACCCCACCCCATGCCATACACACAGCCTTGCATGCACACACAGTGCTCATGTATGTCATACGATGATAACCACATCCACACAAGAGCCGCCATAACATCCATGTAGTGACCGTGCGCAACCCAGCTCATGCTGGCGCTCACTTTTCAAAGCCTGCTGGCTTGACAAATGCTGCCAAGCCTCCACTAATGGCCCTGAAGCTGCTGTCCAGTGCGTCCAGTCCAGCCTCGTCCGCCTGACCAAAACCACCCCACACATCACCCCAAACCCTTGCACGCACACACATAACAAATCAGCATCCCAACACCAAATCGGACTTCTGCATGTCCCCTGTAAGGCCGGCGCTCACTTCTCAAAGCCTGCCGGCTTGACGAAGGCTGCCAAGCCTCCACTGATGGCTTTGAAGCTGCTGTCCAGCGCATCCAGTGCAGCCTCGTCGGCCTCGTTCTGGCGAGCCTTCTCAGCCTTAGCGGCCTTGCTCTTGGCTATGATCTCCTCCATCACCTGTGATTACAAAGAGCAGCAGTAGCAGCAGCAGCAGCATGTACTTGTAAGTGCCTAGATGCCTCTGGTTCAGCAAGTGGACGTGAGCACTAAGGGCCTGCTGTGCCTTCTCAGCCTTAGCGGCCTCGCTCTTCGCTATGATCTCCTCCATCACCTGTGATTGTGAAACAGCAGCAGCAGCAGCAGCAGCTGCAGCAGAAGGTACAGCTTGGTCAGTCCCTGCACCCCTGTTCAGCAAGTGAACGTGTGCACTAAGGGCCTGCTGATATCACACAAGCAGTGCAACAGTACCACCCTACCAGTGCTGGTCACCACCACAACATATCACAACACACTGAGCTGTCAACACCCCCACTCCCACCCATCGTGCTACCCTGTAGCCGCCCCTGAATCTCTGCCCCTGCTGCTCTGTGTATGCTGGTGCCTGCCGTTCACAACGCCATCCCAATGCTGTCTGCCCCCCCCTCCTTTCTTCAACTCCTCCGCTCTTGCTCTAACCCTAACTGCCAATCTGCCGAATCTGCTGCCGCAGCCTGTCTAAATCAGCTGTTCAAACCCCGCACCACCTCGCACCTGCTTCTTTGTCTTGCACTGGCCGCCCCCTCGCCCTCTGCACCCTCCTGCTGCTCCTCTCCTCCTCCAAAGTGATACTGCAGCACCAAATCCTCCAGCAAATCATCATCAAGATCACCCAGCAGCTCCGACAGCCTCCCCCCACCCCCACCATGTTTTTTAATTCCTCTTCTAACCCAAACTACCAATCGGCCAAAATACCTGCTGCTGCAGCCTATTCAAACCGTCTAACCCCGCACCGCCTCGCACCTGCTTCTTTGTCTAGCGCTGGCCACCCTCCTCGCCCTCTGCCCCTTCCTGCTGCTCCTCCCCCCCCTCCAAAGTGGTACTGCTGCACCAAATCCTCCAGCAAGTCATCATCCAGATCCCCCAGCAGCTCCTTTGGCCTCCCCCCACCCCCTACCCCCATGTTTTCAACACCTCCTCTACAACTAACTGCCAATCTGCCAAC
>CADDIJ020000607.1:0-101019 GCA_902809745.2 Tetradesmus lagerheimii
GGGGCCCATCATGAGCGAGCTGTGGACCGATGAGGAGCTGGAGGCGGCCGTGGTGCTGGACGGTGTGGTGGCCGTGGTGGACGGCCGCAACGTGGCCCGCCAGCTGGCCGAGGCACGGCCGGGTGGCGCCGCGAATGAGGCACAGCTGCAGGTGGCGCTCGCTGATGTCATCCTGCTGAACAAGGTCTGTGCATATGCAATGATGGTTTCGGCTATGCATGCGTGGATTTGGTTGATTTGCCTGGACTGTACGGTGACCTGTCCACGCGCTGCACTGTTGGCAGTTGGTGTAGGCGGCATAGTCAAACTGTCAGCATGATGGATGCTGCAGCGCTGCTACACCTAGCATAGGCTGATGCTGCTGGGTGTTACGGGGCCTGCCCTGAGTGCTGCTGTTGTTGCATGTGTGGCTGCTGTGCAACAGATGGACCTGCTTACAGAGGCCCAGGCAGCAGCAGTGACTGGGCAGCTGCGCGCCATCAACAGTGCCGCCAGCATCATCCCCACCAGCCACAGCAGAGTGGACCTGGGCCGGCTGCTCAACAGGGGAGCATACTACCTGCGCCTTCTCGAGCAGCTGCAGCCACCAACACCAACAGCAGCAGCAGGCATACAACAATCTCATACAGAACACAGCAATGCAGCAGCCGGAGCCAATGCCGAGCCCATGGTACAACAGGGCACCAGTGGCAGCGCAGCACGGCTGCCACGAGCAGTGCAGCAGCCGCTGCAGTGGCTGGCAGAGGTCTCCGCAGCATCTGCTGCTGCTGCCAACAGCTGCACCACCCCAGGCTGCTCTAACCCAGACCACCAGCACCAGCATCAGCATCACATGCTGCACAACAGCAGCAGCACTGCCAGTGACCAGGCCGCACATGGCCAGGCTGGCGCGGTGCCGTCAGGCCCTTGCCAGGCACATGATGCGGCTGTCAGGACCATTGCGCTGAGGGTGGCACAGCCGCTGCTGCTGGAGAGGTTTAGGTCCTGGGTGGAGGGACTCATATGGGACCATCCCGCAGCTGCCAAGGATCACACGGCAGCACGTACAGCAGACAGTGCAACAGCAGCAGCAGCAGACCAGCCAGCAGCAGCAGTAGCGAGCAGTCCTGCACCTGCGGAGCTGCTGCGCATGAAAGGCCTGCTGAACGTCGTCGGCAGCAGCAAGGCGCACATGTTCCAAGCAGTGTACGACTTGTACGACATTGTGCCAGGCGCCAACTGGCAGCAGCTGCAGCAGCACATGCCTGCCAGCGCTGCTGCTGCTGCAGCTGCAGGGCAGGACAGTGGGGCCCCGCTGACACGGCTAGTGCTGATTGGCAGGTACCTCAATCAGCCGCTGCTGCAGCAGCAGCTGGAGCAGTGCTGCCTTGGGGCTGGTGACCAAGCACAGTAGCAGGCGCATGCGCTGCTTTGCTGTGCCCTCCACCTGATGTCCAGCTCAAAGAGCGCGCGCAGCTGCCAGCATTAACCATCACGAGCGCCAACAGACGAGTGCCACATCAGCGTTGGCAGTCCAATGCGGCAATAGGTGAGGCTGCAGCCTGCAGTGCCCAAGGCTTGCCTTGGCTGTGCATATGGGTGTGCGTTACAGTGTACTGCTGCGTGCAGCAATGCTTTTCATAATGCTCGGTATTGCACCTGGTTGATGGTGCGGTGTGGCACCATGGCTGATCTGCCCTGAGTGCATTGCAAGGGAGATGCGCGCCTTAGCCCGCAAGCGCTGTGTTGCATATTGCCAGTCAACCAACAGCAACATCCGTGTGCTGCCTTTCATGCCGCATGCAGTGCCTTGAGGAGCAGTGTGGTCGCGAGGCGTTGCAGGAGGCAGCAGCAGCTGCAGTCGAAGTGGCTTCTTATAGTTACATCCGGTTATGTTGCAGACTGGGCTGTGACAGCAAGCAGCTGTTAAGCCGCTGTTCTGTGGTGTCGGCCACTTGGTGGCACGCAGGCTTCCCAGCAGTTGATAAAAGCACCAGCCAGCTATTGGCAATAGCAGTGGCTGCTGCATCTGCAGCGAGTTTCTTTACCAGCAACATTATGAGCGAATGCACACTCTCTGTACAGAGAGTCACATGTGGACAGAGTGTGGTAACATGCTCAGCAGTGTAGTTTAATACTGCTTTCGCCATGACGATATAGATAGTGGGAAGGCTTGGCTGAGGCTGCTGTAACAGCTGGCAGGAAAATGCAAGGGCTGCAAGGACACAGCCAGGTGCGAGCCCGCTGCAATGCATGCAGCCTCCGGGAGCTGCCAGCTGTCAGCAGAGCAAACTGCTGGTCAGGTAGCCTCAGCCAATAGCCGTTTGAGGGGTTACACACTTTCAAGCACCGAGAGCGGCACAATTCAACAAGAGGCAAGACAGAGGAAAGGCGAAAGCAGCAGACAGGTGCGGGCACCGGCAGCAAAGGGAAGGCAGGGGACCAGCAATGAACAGGTCCCCAAACAAGCCTGGCGCAAGGGCGCTCAACGCAGAAACAGGCAACGCAGGCCTGCAGCAGAAACACTGCGAGAGCTGCAAAGCACCACACACTATGGGAAGCAACCAGCATCAGCACAGCTATTAAAGCTGCACGACAGCGCACCACTGTCAGACGCTGCATGGCAGCGGACATGACACTATGTAGGGGCTGCAGCGGGCAACACCATCTCGTTGCTGCAAGGCAGCATAAAACCATGAAACCCAGCGAGCGGCACAGGTTCGGCAGGTAGCGCGGCACGTTGTGCATGTTGCGCAACTTCTCTGCGGCAACTGACAACCAGTGGTCAGTCACCTGAAACCAGAGGCACCGCTAGCAACACAGCCACTGCAGCGCCACCACCCAGTGCACAATGCGGAACAGTAGCCACAAAAAAAGGGGGCGTGAAGGGCGGGCGAGTTGCAGTTCGCATGAACAGCAACGAAACGTGCAGGGCTAGACGCCTGCGCATGCTAAGTGGCCTTCGGCAGCGGTGAGGTAATGACGTTTTGACTGTCACCTCACCCACTGCTTGCCTTTGACCAGGCAAGCAGGGATACAGCTACGCTGCATTAACCGCAATGAACAAGTCCATTGCACATTAATACTGCTTTCGCCATGACGATATAGATAGTGGGAAGGCTTGGCTGAGGCTGCTGTAACAGCTGGCAGGAAAATGCAAGGGCTGCAAGGACACAGCCAGGTGCGAGCCCGCTGCAATGCATGCAGCCTCCGGGAGCTGCCAGCTGTCAGCAGAGCAAACTGCTGGTCAGGTAGCCTCAGCCAATAGCCACATTGAAAAGACCAGTGGAACAGGAAGGGGAGGGCTGCAAGCAGCAAGGCTTGCAGCCCACCTGGCCCGCCGCAACACGGCGCGCAGATAGAAGCCACAACACATGTGGCAGGCAAACAAACAGACGCACCCCAGCGCACACCACTAACGCAGCAAACACTCACGCTGCCAAACCTACACCGCTGAATCCAGGGCTGGGGCCGACAACTGCTGCGAGAAGCAGCAGCAGAAGCAAACGCAAACCAAAACACACAACCACCAGCACAAACCACCACTGCAGCAAGCACACATGCTGCCAACCTTCAAACCTCTGAATGTAGTGCTGGGGCCGACAACTGCTGCAAGCAGCAGCAACAGCAAATCAAATGCTGAGCAGCAGCACGCTGTACACACGCATGCCCAACACGCAGCCTTTGCGCAGCAAACACCTAGCTGCGGGACCATCTGCAAGCTAGTGCTCGATGCGAACAGCTAGCAAGGGCCAGGAACTGTGGCGCCGAGCCATAGGGCCGGTGAGCGTCGAACAAGGCAGCTGGAAGCTGTCAACCGCAAGCAGCATCAGCTCATGAAACCAAGGCTGAGCCGGCCACAACGGCACCACCACCGTAACATTTGCACGCTCTTCGCGCACTTTCTGCACAACCTGCAGCAACATTGAGGTGGTGACAGGCGGGAAAGCAAAGGCATTGCCCCAAGCAGACCATGGCTGCAGCAGGGCATCAACGCCCCTGCTGCCAGGGCACTGGAACAAACTGTAGAAGCAGTGACAGTGCGTGTTTTCCGCCGAAGCAAACAGGTCTATTTTGTGCGGGCCCCACATAAGATCCAGCCAACTAAACATCTCAGAATCCAGGCGGTAGTCCCCATGGTCAACAAAGCGAGAAGGTGCATCAGCTCTATTAAGTTCTGATTTCACCCTGACCACCTGCAGCTGAACATGCAGATCTTCAAGCACAGACCACAACAACCTGTACTCGTCCATGAGAGCAGCGGACCGTGAAGCAAAGCGCCCCAAAACAGACTCTGTCACCGTGTTATCTTCATGCAGCCTCACCACACGATCGCGCACCACAGGCTCAAAAGACAGCAGAGCCATGCGCACAGCTCGCATCTCCTGCTGGTTGATGTGCATGCACGCTTCAGCAGCAGACCAGGCGCCGTGAGCAATCCCTTCGGGGCTGTCGCCCAGGACAGGCAGCACAGCGCCCCAGCCTGTGGGACATGCATCAACAAACAAATCAACAGTAGCCGGGCGCAACCGAATAGGCGACGACAAATGCTGCACAGGGATGCTCGCCCACCACTCAAGATCACGGAAGGACTGGCGGGAGATGCTGACAGTCCCATTCCAGCCAGAAACAGACGCACAATCGTCATACAAACTACGCAGAAACAGGTTGGCCGGCATGACAGCCAGCCGCACAGACTGCGCATATCCACAAAATGCAGCCAGCGCTCGCTTTGGCACGCGGCGCTTGTTCTGCTTGGCAGCAATAGCAATGCCGCGCGCCAGGCGGGTGAGGCGGGCAACCTTGGCTGGGGGCACACAGAAGGTGCCTTGGGCCAGGTCCACAACCAGGCCCAAATGCTCCAGCCGCTGTGTGGGCTCCCACACAGACTTGGTGGGGTGGGGCGTAAAGCCAAGCCAGTACATTATGGATTGGATCCACTCAGCACCGGCTGCTGCTGTCTCCTGGTCAGGGAACACAAACAAAAAGTCATCCAAGTAGGGCAGTACCTTGCAGCCAACCTGCGCTACACTGCCACGGCTGCCAGGCGCTGCAGGGTACATGGTGCCTGACGGCACACGTGTATGCGCAGGGGAGCGCAGATGCGCAACAAAAGGCCTAGTCACCTTGGTGAAGTAGTAAGGCGAGTTATTCCAGCCAAAAGGCAAGCAGTTGATCTGATAAAACTCGCCAGCAAACTCAAAGCAAAAGTAATCGACTGCGCTAGCGTGCAGAGGCACCTGATAGAATGCGTCTGCCATGTCAGCCTTGACAGCAAAGGCATTGCTCAAGTCGTAACGCTGCAAAAACCGCAGCGTCTCAAACCTGCACTTGCGGGCGACATTGAAGGTGTTGATATACTTGTAATTGATCACCAGACGCCAAGAACTGCCCTTGGGCACACAAAATGCATTAGAGCAGTATGCAGGGCGGGAGGCAAGCTTGGTAAGCACACCCAACTTGCTGAGGCGGGGCGCTTCAGTGCACAACCACCATTGCTTTTGGGCGTTGGTAGATGGCAAAGGGTTCTTGTAAAAGGGGGGCGGCGCGCGGCCACCCAGCCACTCTACAGGAACACCATGCTGCAGCCAGCTGAGCACATGCGAAGATGCACCAATGGCACGCCACTGCTTGCCGCACAATCCTAAGCGCCAGTGCAGCGGCGTGCTTGCAGGAAAGCTGTGCACGGTAACCATGCTCAGATGTCAAGAAAAGGCACCACAATGATGTGCCCCACACAGCTGCTTAATGACACAACAGCTGGGTGTTCAGACGAGTAGCCTAATGACTGGCCGTTACGTGGGAGCCGCCCCACACTCGCCTGCTGTGTGCGCAGGGCGCTTACTGCACTGCTGCTCCAGCAGATGTGCTGCCAGAGCCCATGCCTCCGTTGCCAGTGCTGCTGCTGGCTGTGAAAGCCTGCAAGCTGCTCCAGCCGCCTGTTGTGGCGCCCATGCGCAGCGCGCTGCCGAACTGGCGGCGCACAATCAGGTGTGCGCTGCTGCTGCTGCTGCGACGGCGCACACTGCCAATGAGGCTGCTGTTCTCGCCATTGCTGCTGCTGCTGTGGCTTCTGGGGCTGTCAAAGCAGCCACTCAGCGCCAGCGCTTCACCTGCTGAGCTCCAGCTGCTGTTGCTGGGGCCCAAACAACCCCTCATGCTGAGGAGGTAAGCAGCCATACGTAGCTGCGTGCTGACGTGCAGCAAAATGCCGGTCTGTCGGGACTGCACTGTGAAGACAAGCTCCAGCCGCTGGTGCTCCTGCCTGACGCTGGTGCTGCTGCGGCGCCTGCTGCTTGTGTCACTTATCTACACCCCTAAGCGGAGATAGCTGACCTTAAGAAACTGCGGAAAGCGCATTAACTCAAGCCCAGCGTGCCAAAGGGCTGAAAGAGCACGCGACGGCCGCAGGTAGCCGTGCGTTCAGCTGCCTCTGGCCGACCTAAAGCAGGTCCTTAGTTTGTTCTCAGATATACGTAAGAACGATCTGGAGATATTCGGAGGTATTAATGGATCGATTTCAGAGAAGTGATAAAAAATAGGACGTGTGCAACACTCCAAACGCTACCGAAGTAGCGAGTCGAGTTGCAGTTCGCATGAACAGCAACGAAACGTGCAGGGCTAGACGCCTGCGCATGCTAAGTGGCCTTCGGCAGCAGTGAGGTAATGACGTGTTTTGACTGTCACCTCACCCACTGCTTGCCTTTGACCAGGCAAGCAGGGATACAGCTACGCTGCATTAACCGCAATGAACAAGTCCATTGCATATCAACTGTATCCGACAGGACGTAATTCATGGAGCTCAGACCCGTTGAACTGCTCCACGTTGCGACTGATAAGAGCTTGGTTTGACACCATAAGCAACCAACGCAGTGGGGTGCGCCCTGCTACCCGAGCCCTCGAGTCACTGACAAAGCACTAACGAGTGGGGGTCACGGTGTTCATGGTATAGCTTTACAACCTTTTAAAACGAATCAAATACTCACTAAGGAGATGGCGTGCACCCTACTAACCATTTGCAACGTACTCTTGAGGAGTGGTGGTTGAGGCGACAATGTTGTTGCGAAATCTGGAAGGGCTGCATGCATTCATCTGCGAAGGTGCCTCTACCGAGAAATACGTGTAAGCCGGAGGTCCGAGCTAGCCACTCCCAACAAAATGCTCTAGTACTTCACAGAGTCCTGCAAACCTTGGAGTCGAGTTGTTGAAGATGTCTCCTGCACAGTGTGCAAGCCGGTGCGCATTCATTGTGAAGGGGTCGCAAAAAGACACACTACACACTAAACGCAATAGAAGCGCCAATCACTTGGCTAGAATTCATGTGCGCCCATGTGGAGGGTGGCGAACAACTTTTCTGCACTACTGGAGAACCAACAAGTTGTTGCTGCATCTGCCGCGCGTGCCGGTACAACTAGCTACAGGCAACACCACAGGAATGGTCAATTGGTGGCCACCATACGCGAAGGACAGAATGCCGACATGTGAAGTACAGTCGGTACTGAAGATCCAGGCTGCAGGAAAAGCAGGCTCCACATTGGGACTCCCAACTTATCGGATAAGAAATTCAAAGCTGCCACTATGGTGGTCGATACACAACAGGTTGAACACGCAGGAATGGTTGAAATGCAGCTGCCTGCAGGCCACATGCACAGCAGCGCAAAACAACATCCCATCTACCACCGCACAGCCTACGTGAGCAAGCAGCTACCAGGCTCATGTGGGAGGTGCCGGCATGATGCATCCTGTACTCCTGCACTGCTGATGCATCCTGTACTCCTACACTGCTGATGCATACGACAAATACTGGACCTTCAATTCTGTCTGCCACACCCAGTCCTTGCACAGGACAGACCAAACAGCACCCACTGCTCGCTGCAGCATGCTGCACCTCAGAAGGCTAAGCGCTGCAGTGCTGCAGGCGCATCCACCCCCGAGCTGCCTGCTGCCGCCTCCTTCACTGCAGCCAGCTCGCGCCGAGGCAGGTATGCACTACCGTCTGGCCGCTTGTGTGGCGAGTCGCTGCTGCCTGGTGCGTTGACCCAGCCCCTGCAGCTGGCGGCGCCGCAGTTGCAGCGAAGCTTCTCGTCGCCAGCAAAGCGGTAGTCGTACGTCATCTCTTCGCCTGCGCACAGACCAGGAGGCAATGACAAGGTAGCAGTGCACAAATGAGATGGTTTATGACCTCACCTGGGGTGGCAGCCTGTGGAGTGCAGAGCGGTGCTGCAGAGGGCAAAGACTGGGTGAGATAGGTGTGCTAAGCAGCATACTGCAGAGCGTGCAAGATGGAGATGCTGCTGTCCCATGCAAGCAACTTTGGCTGCAGTGGTTGCCAACGGTTGCCAGCACATTGATGGTGCTGAAGCCTTTCAAGCACATGTCTCAAGTGTCAATTAATGCTAAGCTGCATAAGAGCTTGCTGATGACCTGCCATTGTCAATGATGCCACTCACCCACAGCAATGTCTCTGCTGGCCACGATCACAACGTGGTCGCACAGCTGCCCGCTGCTCGCGCAGCGCACGGTGATGGTGCGGCTGTGGCAGCAGGGCGTGCAGCTGTGGTTGATCAGGTGCGCGATGTTGCCGGCACGTGTGGCGTCCACACAGTAGTCTGTATTCAGTCGGAAGATGTACGTGCCTGCAAGCGCAAGCCAGCACATACATGCATAGGTACGTGCATAGGTACATGGAGTCTGTTACAGCTGGTCGCTCCCTGTCACAGAACTCTTCCCCACAGTTTCAAGCTGCGTGTCTGCAAGTAAGCACGTGACATCACGCCGCAACCAGCTGTGCACTGCTCGCAAGCCACAATCTCCCTCTCACCTCTCACCCTGTGTTCATCATCAAGACCTCATGGTTTGCTTCTGCAGTGCAGTATTGTACAGGGTTCGAGCCACTGGCAACATGGCCAGTGACCTCACCCAAAAACCTGCACCCTGTTGCTGTGTGCTTCTGATGGCGAGTATTTGTTGATTCTGTCCGTGTTCACAGGATTGAAGCCTGATGAAGGGTGAAGAGCCCGAAACGCGTCGCTTTCCATGTAATACGACAAAACAGAGTCAACAATAGTCTGAACTTGTCTCAACAGTAGCTGTAGCCAGTCGCATTACGCTATTGCTTTTCAAATTGCAGTAAGCACGTGACATCACGCTGCAACCAGCTGTGCACTGCTCGCAAGCCACAATCAAGCCACAATCAAGCCACAATCAAGCCACAATCGAGCCACAATCGAGCCACAATTGAGCTGTGTGCCGTGCTCACCTGCGCCCACCATCTGGTTGTAGGTGCGTGCCTCCAGCATGTCAGCCACACGCGGCCGCACCAGGTGCCCCATGTACTCCACCACCAGGTCGCCTGCAGTGTGGCAGCACAGCACATGGTGTGATGAGCGTGACAGCTTTGTGATGCCAAGTATGTCTGGAACATATGGCCGCATTCTGTGTCCCATGTGCTCCACCTGCAGGAACCCAAAAGCTTGCCTGCCTATTTGCAGAGACCAGCCAGCATCAGGACAAGTGGCTCCCGCAGCATTCATGCCATTTGCTGCTACCCCAACGCCGGGAGCACAATTGCAGGCACCCCCGCAAACACGCGACTTCACTCACCCGCACCAGCCAGTGAACAGGGTCTTTGTGCACAAGCTTTGTGCACAACACACATCAGCTATCGCAGATAACATACACAATCACGCTTGCATCAGCGAAGTCAGACCCGCCTTTGCGCACCTGCTTTGTGAGGCATCTTGGCAAACACGCCCAGCCCATGGATGGCGCTCTTGCCGCTGCACACGCGCGCAGCAGCACTCGCCTTCATCGCCTCGTAGCGATCGGCAAGCGACAGCACCCCCAAAGGCCTACTAGCACCGCCAAATGCCACCGCAGCAGCAGCAACTGCACTGCCCCTGCTGCCAAAGCAGTTGTTCAATGCATGCGCAGCAGACAGCTTCTGCTGCTGCTCTGCCTGCTGCTGCTGAAGCTGGTCCAGCTGCGGTTGCTGCTGCTGTTGCACTTCCGATGTGAACTCAGGCCCCTCTAGTCTGGCTCTGCACGCTGGCGGTGGCAGCAGCCGGCCAGCACGTGTGCTGCTAGTGACTAGATACGGCAGCGCCTGAACATACAGCCGCTTACGCAGCGCAGCAGCCAGAGCATCAGGCGCCCGCAGCCCACGCCGCACAGCTGTGTCTGCCGGCCTGCTGCGTGCACAGCTGCCAGCAGCGGCATGCGCTTCACCAAACAGCATTACACCCGTGCTTGGGCATAGTTTGCTGCCTGCTGCTCCAGCCGCTGCTACTGCTGCTGCACCAGCGCCAATTGAACCGGCTGCTTGCTGCTGCTGTTGCTGCTGCTGGGTGGCAAAGTCCATGCTTTGTGATCGCCGTGGTGATGTCACCTCCTGGCCCTGCCCTGCTGCCGCTGCAGCTCCCACCGACCCCACCCCAGCTGCGCTGTTGCCGGCACCGCCAGCAGCAGCAGCAGCAGCACCAGCACCAGCAGATGGTGCTGCACTCAGACTGGCACTTGACTGAAAAATGAGCGAGCTGCTCATGTCTCCTGCAACTCCGCGGTGCTTCGGGCAGAAGCAGAACAACCGTGTGTTGTCACCAGCAGCAGTGCCCTCTTTCCGCATCTTACGCGGCTTGCTGCTGCTGCGGCCCCTGCCATTCGCACGCCTGCCCTTCGAGCCGTCAGTCAGCGACCCTGCTGCTGTTCCGCTGCTAGGCTTGCTGCTGCGGTCAGGCGCAGCAGCTGCGTCTGCGCCCTCATCCTCTGAATCCGAATCTTCGTCCCACACGGCAGCCATAGGGTAGCCGGCATCGCGCGCGCAGGTGGGGTGGAAGGCTGCGTAGCACTTGTTGCTGCCTGCGCACTGGATGCATGCGCCGTAGGGCTGGCTGCAGATGCTGCACTTGAGGCCACGGCGGTCCTTGCCCACGCGGCTGGCCCCTATGATTGGCTCCATCCTGCAGCAGCCGATGCAACACCACACAGAACAGCAGCCGCGTGAAACAGGTCTGATGCGGCCCACGCGTGCTGATAAGGTGGCGCATTGATGTACGCGCACTACCAATACAGGAACAACAGCAGTTGCATACAGCGCCTGCAGTGGCGGCACTGAATCTATGGTGTGCAGCACAACCCAGGCCAGACATTATACATAATCAACAACACCCAAACTCATGTGTCCTGGTCCGCCACAAATATGCCGGTAATCCACATAGCGCACAGCAGGTGGCACCAGACACAGCACAACTTTGCATACATTCTTTGCAGCAAGCTTGTGATTGGAGGCTGACACCGTGGCGCGGGGTCACACACACCACAGCAGCAGAACACGATTTGTTCACAGCAGTAAATGCTAACGCTCGCAATGCAAACAATGATCACACACAAAACAGATAAACGCAGCCGCACTCACGTGTCCTGGTCGGCCACACACATGCCGGGGATCCATGTCGCGCACAGCAGGTGGCACCAGCCTCCCTCCGCGGTCACCTTCATGGCCCCACCCAGCCGCGGGCACAGCACGCAGGGAGGGGGGCTGCTCAGGCCTGGCAGCCTGCACACGTCACACAGCCAGCTGCTGCCGTCCGGAGGGCTGCACATGCCGTAGCAGCGCATGTGCACCTGCAGGAGTGAACAACAGGCAACAGACAGTAGGACGTCAACACACACAGTCAGCGCCGGAATGCATCTGCAGGTGTAGACAATCACATGCCATGCTTGTGGCCAGCAGCCTTGAAACAGACAGATGCTGTGGACGCTTTTTGGACACAAAAAGATGCAAAAAAAGCTTGCAAGAAAGACGTAGCTTGAGCTGCAGCGTCCACCCGCCACATACAGCATGATATTGCGAGTCTACTCTTTCTCCCAAGCCTGCACCCACCATCACCCTGCACTTGTCGCACTCCACCATCAGGTTGTCCTCCGTCTCCGCCTCCTCCCCGCAGGCATCACACGCGCCCACGATGGCGCGCCCCAGCGGCAGCGCCTGGATGCCAGCAGGCAGGCTCAGCAGCCGCGCAGCAATGGCGCGCTTGGCCAGCAGCAGCTCAGGCGTCTGCGGCAGGAAGCAGTGCAAGGGATCAGTAGCACACCATGTTGTTCCAGCCCGTTGTAAATGCTACACGCATAACAAGGCACATTTCTCTAGACACTTCACGTGCTAAGCACAACAAGATAAGCCCCCACCACGCATTGCGCCAACCAGCGTGTTTACTAGCTGCTCCCAGAAAGGGGCAACATGTTGAACATGAACCAAACAGGAGCAAAGACTATGTAATGACGCGTCATTTGGCTCTCACCAGCATCACAGGCTCAGGCGGCTCCCCCTGCCAGGCCATGAACCTGTCACACGCAGCAGCATGTGGCAGCGCCTGCACCAGCGCCAGCACCACAGGGTGCTGCAGGCCAAACAGCTTGGCGCCACACACGCTGGCAGCCGCTGCTGCTGACGCGCCGCTGACGGTGCTGCCTGCTGCTGCCTTGTACAGCTCCTGCCAGGCTGCTGTGGGGCTGCTGCCACTCACTGGCTTGCAACCGTCAGGCGTGATCCTGCAGCAGCAAAGGTATTGTATAGGTATCAAGCCAAACAGCACAACATCATCAGCAGGAAGAGTGGGACAAGGCATGCAGGTTTGCTGGCAGCATAAGCCATAAACACATGCCGTCGCATGAGCATCGGAGGGCGAGGGATCAAGACGCTCCAGCACGTCCAGCACAGCAGCCGCTGTACAATGCTTGCAGCGCCAGGTTCAACAAAGCCTGCCATGGTGTCCAATATTGAGCAGTGAACATCCGCAACACCTCAACAAACATCATGCATCATCACCCCCACCTGAAGAG
The DNA here is from genome assembly GCA_902809745.2 of Tetradesmus lagerheimii. Lineage (NCBI taxonomy): Eukaryota > Viridiplantae > Chlorophyta > Chlorophyceae > Sphaeropleales > Scenedesmaceae > Tetradesmus > Tetradesmus lagerheimii. Next base: position 12,820 of record CADDIJ020000607.1, read on the forward strand.
TGGCCCGCTGCCATCAGCCGAGCAGCAAACATAGCAACACCTCAACGTAACCCTGACGCAACACCATCCTCACCTGAACAGTGGCCCGCTGCCGTCAGGCTGCTCCAGCACCTCCGCAACGTGCCACAGCTCCCTGCCGCCAGACGCAGGCGTGCGCGCACGCCGCCGCACCGCAAAGCCCACCGGCCATATGAACTTCTCGCAGTGAAACCCCGGGTGCAGGAACTCCACGCGGCCCAGCGACAGCAGCTGCAGGTTCGCTGCCAGCTGCAGCGGCAGCTTTGCACCACCTGGGCTCTTATGCGGCACAACGCTTGCCGCACCCTGCTGCTGCTGCTGTGCCACTAGGTCTGCTGCCCACTGCCGCAGATCTTTCAGCGCAGCGCCGTTGACAGTGTAGCACTTGGCGCCTCCTGCAGACGCTCCGTGCGCAGCTCCCTTCTTGCCGCGTGCAGCAGCGCCTGACTTGCGGCCTGACTTGCTGACGTCATCGTCCTCGCTGAGCAGCAGGTCGTAGCTGTCGTCGTTGAGCCAGCGCTCGTCGTTGTGCTCAGGCACCATCTCCGAGTCTGGCAGCTCGCCAGTCTGCACACAGAGTTGGATTTTGAATTGCAGCAGCAGCAGCAACAGAAACAAACAGATAGGTCAGCAGCAGGAGGAGGAACATGCAGCAGGCTCCTAGCACCCATACAAGCGCAGAGAGCCATTGGGTACCCAATAGGCTGCAGCATGCTCCATGTGCACGCATGAAACACCAGCCCTCAACATGCTGCCGGCGCCACAAAGTAACATGCAGTTGACTGCCCTCTGCCAGTGGATACAGCAATCCCCCCCTCCCCCACCCGCCCAACACACGCCGCACCTTGCAGTACGTGATGAACTCCTTGAGGCTGAGCCTGTAGGTGCTGACCAGGCGTGACGGCTTGCGTGTGAGCAGTCCCAGCCACAGCCGCTGCTCCAGCACCACACACGTTGGCAGCAGCGTTGCCGGGCTGACACGTGCACGCGTGTAGTCCCCAAAGTGCTGCACACACACCTGTAATGGTAGGATGCACAGCAGCGGCAGCAGCAGCAGCAGGGGTGCAGTGGCAGGCAGCGGTCAGCACTGCGCAGACTGCTGGACAGCTGCCAGGCAACAAGCAGCTGCTGGCATGTATCGTCGAGATAGTAGGAACTAAAAGCCCAGCAGCAGCAGCAGCAGCAAACCAGCTCACATGTAGCATGCGTGCTGTCGACCCGGTAAACACACCAGCAGTTGATTTGAGGCTCTTTGAGGTCGCACCTGTGGCACACGTGTATGCCCGTGTGGTATGGAGAAGTCTGTTGCCTCTTCGCTGGTGATGACCAGCACAGGCCAGGGAGGGCTGCCCTTGGCCGACACCCACACCACATCACCAGGCAGCACACTCATCAAGACACTGCTGCCGCTGCTGCTGTCGCCATCGCCGGCAAAAGCGCCTTCTGCGGCGCAGCTGCCCCCAACACCAGCTAGTGCAGTAGAAGCAGCAGTGCGCACAGCATCAGCGGTGTCTGCAGCATCTGCTGCATCAGCAGCGCCGCTGGCCTCGGTGCTGCAGCCGCTGCCAGCAACTGGCTGCAGCAGTGCTGCCTCTGCTGCTGGCTCTGCCACATCATGCTGCTGCTGCTGCTGCTGCTGCAAGTTCTCTAGCTGCTGCTTGCCCTTGCTGCCTGCTGCAGCACTCCCTGCCAGCTGCTGCTGCTGCTGCTGTCGAGCAACCTTCTTCTTCACGCCTCGCTGCTGCTGCTGCCGCTGCTGCTGTGACGGCTGCCGCTGCAGCTCCTGCAGCACGTTGCTGTGCCCGCTGGCACTGCGCGACACGCCGGCAGCATAAGCAGCATCCACAGGGATGCTGGCAGCGCCCCTGGATGCATCGTCCTGCTTCTGCCGCTTGCCTGCGGGGCTCCTCCTGCAAGCTGCTGCTGCTTTGTCAACATCTGCTGATGGCTGCTGCCGCTTGCTGCCAAGCCGCACTGCAGTTTGCTGCTGCTGCTCCCCATCCACAGCACCGTTTGCAAGCTCTGCAGGTTCTGGTGCCGTTGCAGCTGAGCACGGATGCTCATATGCTTCCTGTGCTGCAGCAGCAGCATTGACCCGGCCTGCACTGCTGCTCCTGCCCCTGCCTCTCCCTCTTCCCCTGCCCCTGCCCCTGCCTCGGCCACTGCACCTGCCTCCACTGCCGCCAGCTGCTGCCTTGATGACGCTAACACCTGCTGCTGCTCCTGGCTTGCTGGGTGGCAGCCAAGTTTCTGGCACCTGGAAGGTCTCCTTGAGGTGTGCTGCTCCCAGCAGCACAGCCGCCTTGCTGCGCAGCTTGTGCGGCCAGCTCAGCTCCTGCGGCAGCAACGCGATCGCAGCAACGCAATCGCAGCAACAGCAGCAGCAGCAGCCGTTCAACATGTTGTGGTGTAACAGCGCCGGGCAGCATCATGGACTGCGGGGCTGTGCAACCACAGCATGGCGCAACTGCACAACCGTGGGCGTGCCTCCATCTTTGCTCGCTGCATGCACATCATTGTGCTGCTGGTGCTGCATCTGGTGCGATATGTATGTCCCTGCTCACGCCCTTACAGCTGTGCACAGGCACATCGCTGCATGCTACGCACATAACCAGGCGCCTGCGTGTGCTGTGTTTGCCTGCAAAGACACATATGCGCAGCGGCTGGCGATCTCACCTCATCTTCAATATCTGAGCTGTCCACTTCCATTGCATCATCACTGCTGCCCTTCTGCTGCTGCTTTGCACGTTGCTGCTGCTGCTCCAGCAGCTGCGCTTCCTCAGCATAGCGCAGCGCTACATCGCGCAGCGTGGCTGCATCTGGTGGCTGCAGCTGCTCCCCTGGCTGTATCATGAGCCGCACGTGCTCAATGCCCAGCCATAGTTCTTCTTCTTCGCCATCCTTGTACTTGACCTGGCAGCAGCAGGCGCGACAAGCAACAAACGATACGCAGACAAAGCAGATCAAAGAGGATAGCAGAACGCCATCCTTGTACTTGACCTGGCAGCAGCAGGCGCGACAAACAAACCCAGCAGACAAAGCGATCAAGAGGATAGCAGAAGGGTCCTGGTACTCCTCCGGCAGGTGGAAATAGTGTGGCAACACACGGAGCACCTGACGCGCAAGGTGTGCTGCAGGTGCACTTGAGGTGCTGCAAATGCACACAGGCTGGGGTCTGATGCGCCGCCGTGTATGCAACTGCATAGGTGCATCCTCACGCTGTGCACTAGCGGTCACAGATCGGCTGCTGGCAACAGCCGCACAAGTAACATCGTCCCATGTATTTCTCCTCGAATGATACTTATACCGGCAGCAAGCGCATGCAATCAAGGTTGCCAGCTGTTGGCACTGCTGCATCAGCACCCACCTTGTGGCGCCCTGTGCTGGCGTCATACGACTCCACGCCCCCGGGGAACCAGGCATCATCCGTCCTCCAAAACACGCGCAGCACACGGCCCACCAGTGCCTCAGGATGCACCCGCAGCGACACATCCATCCTGGCATGCAAAACATGATGTGGCCAGTGTGTGCGGCACGCAGCAGGCGCGACAAGACGTCAGGCACATGACAAATGCATTGGACATCGCATGTGCTTCACTGCAGGCGAAGTAATCATCCTGCTATGTTGTACGCGAAACAGCATGAACATGTGGGGCTGCATGATGCTGTGCCACAGCTGTGCGGCAGCGGCAGCGGCAGCGGCAGCAAACGATGTAGCAATGTGACGGTTGCATTTGTTTGCGCAAGCGCCGCAACGCCGCACTACACTCACTCCTTGAAGATGCTCTTGTGCTGCTGCCTGTTCTGCAGGTGCTCAGCGTATGCCTCAGAGAGCTCCTGCTCCAGGCAGAACAGCTCAGTGCCGAGACCACTGGAGTGCTGCTGCTGCTGCTGTGGAGTTTGCTGCTGCCGTCGCTGCTGATCGTGCAGCTGCTGTGCCTCTGCCACAGACATGGTGGGACCCAGCTGCTGCCACGGCCACTCCTGCAGGACACATCGCAGCAGCAGGACAGATATGGTGTGGGAAGCTCATTGACGGCTCAGGTGCGCATGACAACCCCGCTGCTACAGCACTTGAGCATATTGAGGAGTGCACATGCTGCCACACAGCAGGCATCACATTGACGGGAAACACGTGCAGTGATGCCAGCAGTGCAGCAGGAATACCCATTGCACTGTGTGCTTGCCGGTAGTAATTGAACGCATAAGTATGCTTTGGGTTTTTGTTACGTCAATGCCCAGCTGCTGCTCTGTGGTTGACGGGTAGCAACGCTCACCACTTGTGTGAAGCCAAGGCCTGGCACGTTGGCAACATGCACCCCACCAAACGCCAACAGCTGCTGAGCAGCAGTCAGAGCGTCTGGCAACGCCCCTGGCCCTGCTGCTGCGTTAGCTGCTGCTGCGCTGCCTGATCCAGCAGCTGCTGCTGCTGCAACACCATGTGGTGCTAGTGCGTGCTGCTTCTGCTGCCACTTGATGCCTAGGATAGGCTGGCCTGCTGCTATCGTTGCTGCCTTAGCTGCATCAGCTAGAGCATTCGATAGCTCGAGCAGCTCTTCTGCCTGCTCCCTCCTGTCTTCAGCTGCAAATAAAACAGACGGCACACAGAAGTAGCAGTGAAGCAACCAGCAAGGTGCTTATCGTCGCAGGCGTATCAATGCAGCCTGATACAGCGAAACGGGGTGCAGAGTTGCGCCTGATCAGCGCGCTGCTTTGCACCAGCAGCAGCTCTACCTCGGACCCTCAAACTGCCCTCGGATCCTCAAACAGCCCACCGCAAGCACCTCGTACCTTCTTTCTGGTGCTGGCGCCGCTTGGCAGGGCCGCCAGGCTGTGCTGCCTCTGCGTCTGCCTGCTCTGCCAGCACCAGCAGCACCTGTGATAACTGTGTGAGCTGATCGCAGGATGGCAGCGGCAGCTGCAGCTGCTCCCCCGCTGCAATGCACAGTTTGATGGGCACGCCCAGCCCAACGAGCAGCTCCTCTGCATCACCATCATCGTACTCAACCTGCAGTTGCGATGACAACATTAGCAAAGCCAGTGTGCTGGCGTGCGTGTTGGCAGACATCAAGAAGTTGCACTGCTGCTGGTCACACTGTCTCACCACTACTATTGTGCATCTGCACTGCACATGGTGGCGATAGAGCCTCCTGCTGGGCTGAATATGGATCCTTCGTGCATAATTGCACTGGCATCGCACCTTGTGTTTGAAAGTGTCGAAATTGAAGGCCGTGACCTTTCCAGTGAACCAGCCAGAGTCCCACTTGACACTGACACGCCTGCCAAGTAGGTACTCAGGCTGCACAGGGACCGTCACCTCGACACTGTGTGTGACAGCGGTGACAACATATTGTAAGACGCAGGAGACATGCAAATCTGATGAGTAGACACCAGCATGCAGCAGCTGCTGCTGCCCACCTTGTGTTCTGCTGTGCTGCTGCTGTTTTGGTTGGACAGTGTGGTGCACAGCTCCGTACGCGCTTCACGCATAGGCCAATGGGAGACAACGGATACCTCAACACACGCTGCGTGTCCTGTGAAGGGTGCATTGCGATTGTTGTTGCGCTTGCCGTGCACACATGTGTGAAGGCGTTCTCTGTATCCTGTCACACGAGTATATTCCAATACATAAGTTCATCAAGCTTCACTAAGCTGCGAGCACTCTACATCATGACACAAATGGATCGTCAAAATTTTTGAAGTTGTTCGTAAGAACTCGAGCCGTCCGGTTACACTGCTACAGCCTACTTCACCATAAAGCATTTCCACACAATTGCATCCCGTTCAGCGATCAATCACCCAGCTGCTCTCGCTGCTACTGCCCCGCCACCAGCCCTGCTGGTCCAGTGCTGGTGCTGGTGATGAGTGGTCGGAAGCCAAGTTGCTCTGCATTAAGCAACAGAAATCAAAGCAATAGATTCAGACATTACAGCAAGGGAGTCTGCATGTGAGCCAGCTGGTCGGGCATGCACCAGCGTTTACCGCCCCTGGCACTGCTGCCGATGGTGAGCAGCCACAGTCAGAATAGCTGTCAACCACGCATGCCACTGTAACTTCCGCTCAGCAAGCCCCAACATGCGTTCAGTGTCCATCCAAGTGATGCAACAGCAGCAGCTGGTCTCTGACAAGGCATTCCACACAGCTCACCTGCTGGGATGCCGTACTCTGCCAGCTTGGCCTCGTACACGCGTATGAGGTCGTTGTGCGCCTTGGACACCTTGGCCACGTCATACTGCAGCGCGCGGATGATGCTGTTCTTGTTGGTCAGCACCTCCTCCAGCTTCTTGTTCACCTGTGCGCAATCATTGGTGGCATCCAGTTTTCATGTTGAAGTACGTGCCTCTCGTGAATCACATCTGCCGGGCAGTGTGGGACATCTACACACCAGCTGGCACACCAAACTAATCTACTGCACCTGGCTGCAGCTGCGCCACGCATCATCAACGACAGTAAGCAGCAGATACATGACAGATGTGTGGTGCAGTTGTGCATGCACGGCCTGCCTCACCTGCTGCAGCGTTGCTGGGTCCAGGTGTGCTGCTGCCAGCACCTCTCCCAGCTGCGCATCCTTCATCTCCAGCGCCTCAGACAGCACCTCCACGCGCTTCTCAAGCAGCATGCTCTTCAGGCCTGACAGACGACAGCAGCAGCAGCAGCAGGCGCCAAGCAGCAGGGTTATTATATGGGCATGGGCGCCAGCACCACCTAGCCAGCACAGGCTGCTGCTTCGTGGCGCAGCTGTTTGCTGTACCCAAGCAGCTGCGGCCGTGCGTCCAGCCATTGCCAGCAGCTACACATGCACGCGCACCTGTTTTCTGCGCCACCTCGTACACGCTGGCCTCAAACTTGTCGTACAGCGCATCACGCTCTGCCTGCACGGCTGCGAAGCGCTGCGTGAGCACCTCAGCCTCCCACTCCAGGTTCTTGACCTGCACACATGCAAGGCAGCGGCAGTAACATAACCAGTGTCTGGCACAGCTGTGAATAAGCTCGCAACGCTGGTTAGCATCCAATTCGCAGTGCTTCAACAAAGTGTAGCGGTGATGAGCCTGTGCTGCATGCCCTGTCACGCCAGCTTCAACATAGCATGCAGCACACGGCAGGCTGTTGAGGCCACACCTGCTTCTCTGCTGTTGCCAGGCGCGCCTTGGTCTGCGCCAGGCTGGCCTTGTCCTTGTCAGCGCTGGCCAGCGCTGCGCGCAGGCCCTCCACCTCCTTCAGGGCTCGCGCCAGCGGCTCAGACAGGCGCTTGTTCTCAGCAGCAATCTCGTACCTGCAAGGCACAGGACAGCGTGCGTACAGGATTGAGGGATGCCACTGCAACACATGGCTTCACAGCCTCTGGCACAAGCTGATGATGATGATGAGGCGCAAGCTGCAACCGTCTGTTAAACAGAGCTAGACACGCTCGGCCTGGTCATGCAACACGTGGCCCCTGCATCTGAACCCGATAACCTGAGGCAAGCCCTCCACTCACATGAGCTTCTCGTTCTGCGCCTCCCGCTTCTTCATCTCTGCCACGTCCTCCTTGAGCGCCTTAATCAGGTCCAGGTTGTTGTGCGTGATGTCGTTGTAGTAGTTCTTGATCTCAGCAAAGGAGCGCTCGTGCTTCTTCATGAGCTCATTGATGTGCGTGTTCTGCACATTGGTGCATTGAGATACGGAGCAGCAGCGGCAACACTGTTGTGACAGCGACTACTATGAAGCTAGCCTGAGCCAGAGCTGATTGGCTAAGTGGTAGCAGCAGCCGCTGCTGCTCTACGGATGACCTGGGATGCAGCAGACTAAAGCTGCCAGCTTCCTGACTGCCGCAGCCATTGACGGCCGTGCCGCCTGATGCTGGTGCTGGCTTGACACCTGCACTGCGTCGTACCCGAACAACTTCACAACATGCCTGCTGTGACTGACGCACTGGCACGCCTCTAACGCTACCCCAGCCCACCTTGCGCTCCTCTATCTCGTGTATCTCCTGCTTGCGCCGCAGCCCCAGGTCATCACGCAGCATCTTCATCTTCTTCTCATACTTGACGCCCAGCTCGCGCGCGCTCAGCTCAAACTCCTGCCGCAGTTTGGTCAGCTCCTTGGCCTGCTCCAGCTTCAGCGCCCGCAGCATCTCAGCATGCGCCAGCTCCTGCAGGGTGCAGCAGAAAGCCACGCGAGTGCACAGCATCAGGGGAGCATGTCTGTCGTATGTCAGCACTGCAGTATATGCCAGTGTCATGGCTTGGATGACTGTGCGCTGTGCACTGCTGCTACCGCTACATGGACTGCTGGTGCCGGGCGGGTGCAGCTGGGCCAGCTGCAGAGTGAGAAATGACTGCCAAAGGCTGGTGCTGCATTCGTACACAGCTGCCACCCGGCTGTCAGAACATGCTTGTTTTGCGCCAATTGATCTCCTAGCCCGCTGCTCTGTTTGAATGCAGCTGCTTATGGCTGCAGCACCACCTAGTCAAATGCCATGTCAGCATGCCTGCAGTAGTCACCCACTGGTCACTGCAGTCATGGCATGCACATGGAGCTGAGCTCCCAGGGGTGCCAGCAACCCTCACCTGCTCTTTCAGCTCCTGCTTGAGTCCACGCTTGTCCCTGTTCAGCTCTGCTTCCCGTTTGCTGAACTCGTCCTGCTGCAGCTTCAGCGCCAGCTCAGCGTCTGACTTGAGCGTGGTGATGTTGTTCTGCTGCTCATACAGCAGGTGCTTCACTTTCTGCTGGTAAATCTGCAGGCGGCAAGCAAGACAACAGCATCTGCTGAGAGCTTCGTGCAACCCATTGGTGCCATCTCAGTGGATATGTTTGCTGTCTGCAGCTGACTGCCATACTGAGGTGCCGGCCACTGTGTCTTACTGCTGCATGTTGCTTGGACAGTTGCCCAGCAGGCAACGGTGTCAGCTGCATCCATTGCAACTGCCTGCCCTGCTGTGACGCCATGTTTCATAATATGGCAGCTGCAGTGTAGCAGCAAGTAGGCGCAACCACAGCTGCTTGCTGTTTTGTTGGCCGCTGGCGCTGCGGCAGCTGCTGCTGTTGCTGTGCTGTAATCGGCACCTTGAGCTCCCGCTGGTGCAGGTCCTCCATCTCCTCCATCTGCCTGTCATGGTTTCGCATCTCTGCTTTCCTGTCCTCCAGCTCCTTCTTTGTAATCTCCCAAAAGGCATTGATCTTGTCCTGCAAGCAGCAATTGCAAGCAGGTGCATAAGCACACAGAGCACCGCTGAGCAACAGGTGCTGATCAGTGACCTGAATGACTCTGCGTGAAACTGCTGCGTTAGCATAATTATCGTGAAACAGCACCTGCATCTCTGCTTCTGATGTTGCTCAGCGCTTCCTGCTTGCAAGGCACACACATGTGCAATCAGCTGCTGTCCTATCAGCTACGCGCTGCAGCAGGGTAATGGCATGCTGCGGCAACACAGCCATGCTGCTGCTTACCCGCTCTAGCTGCATGTAGTTTCTATACTCTTCTTCTTTGTTGTTCTCTATCTCCAGCGTTTGAATCTTCTGATGCAGCTCCTCTATGGATGCTGCCTCCACATCACCTGCTGGTGGTGCATCCTTCTTCTTCTCTTTGGCAGCCTGAAGGCAGCAGCTACCTGGTTGGTGGCACGTTTAACACGTCCTAGATACTGTTTACAGCGATGTCAAGCGTTACCTTTGGCTTGGCTGCCTTCTTTTTGGGCGCCATGCTGCTGTCAATGAACTCTGCTGCTCCCCCTGCCGGAGCCTACTCCCTGCTTCTGCGCTATGCTACCGAGCTTGTCAGAAAAACGATATATGCAACAGTTATGTTTGTTTGTTTGCTTGTTGCGTGTAGCAGCGGGACTTGCTGTGAACCGTTCCAAGTCTTCGAGCGCGACAGAGCTTTGACAATGTACACGCTTGTGATTCCCGTTCGCTTGCAGTATACACATTTGTTTTGACAGTAACCCGGTCTTGGTGAAGCCATCAGCAAACCCTAGTTATATGACATTGCTGCTTGGACAGTTCAAACGTGCACTGAGCAGGCCCTCAGGCTCGTGCAGTGCACCCTGCAAGTTGCTCCGCTGCGAATCCATCTTCGTGCGTGTATCCGACAACTTGCAGGCTGTACATGCCGGTAGTACCTTTGCTACTTATCCTTTCCAAGGTTGCTGCACAAGGGCTGTAACAATTTCACTGAAGCGCGCTGCCAGCGGTTCGCCTGCCAGTGACTGCAGTTCCAGCTCACTCAGATCTGCCTACTGGAATACTTTGCAGCGTGACATGACAACGGGCAAAGTATCAATGTCGTTACACACACAGCTTGTTGCCAAGCACAAAGCTACCTCGCCCAGAGCACACACACACACACAGGTCGAGTGCAAAACAGAAAAAGAGGCGCGACAACAAAGCGCGCCATGTTGATTCTTCTCTCTATGCACCACTGCTGTCAGCTCACTGGGTTGAGCTGAACAGCAGATGATGACGCTGCAATTGATCCGCCTGCAAAGCCTACACTGTACCCCCTAGCTTGCACAGCAGTGCCAGCTGCACTGCTGCTGCCCGCCAGGGCTGCTGCCACCGCTGCTGCTGCTGTTTCTGCACCAAGGCGTGCAGCTTAGTACACCTGCAGCAACACACAACAGCAAGACCACATGTCAGCAAGTGGCTAGGTGTGCTGTTGCAATGGGCAGGCGACATGCACATCTAGTCAGGCCAGGCCGCCAGCCCCAAGGGTAGGCCGCCAGCTCAGCAGCAGGTGCTCAGGGGCATAGCAGCAAGGTCCGCCATCAACTTGCCCCACCCCACACACTCTTGAGGCAGGCTAGCAGCACATCTGACCCCAGGCGAAGCCATCACTTGCACACAAACAGCCCTGAAAGCCAACCCAACACCAGCCACCTGTTAGCCCCCCTTCAGCACCCTGTACCCAGCTGCCAGCCGCCACCAAACATCCCACAGAAGTTCCTGCAACTCACCTCCACGTGCCACTGGTTGTTGTGCTTGAGCTTCTCCACAAACTCCTCAAAGTTGAGGCCCTTCTCCTTGGCCACACGCTCAAGCATCTCCAAGATGCCGGGCATCATGCCCTTCAGGCCGCAGAAGTACATGTGCGCGCCGTCGTTCAGCAGGCCAAACACCTCGTCTGCGTACTCCTCAACCTGCAGCAGCAGCAAGAAGCCCGAAAAGCAGGTGAGAACACATGGCACAGCGACCAGCGCGTGCTTTGTTTCATGTGGTGCGGCGCAACACATGAGAGCTAGCACACATGCACTGCACAGGCATCCTGCGTCCTGGAAGCTTCACTGCTCCTCTAATCACACTCCTGCAAGTGCGGATGACAACCTACAAAACCAACCACTGAAGGGCACAGTCCCGCAGCAGCATCAGCAGCAGCCGCGCACCTTGTCCTGGATGTACATCTTGCCGCCGCGCCTGTTCTGCTGCTCGCGGGACAGCGCGTAGTCCAGGCGGAACTGGTCGGGGAAGGTGGCGGAGATCTGCGCCATCTCGTCGTCGTACAGCTTGGCATCGCTGTTGGCCACGCCCATGAACACCCACAGCAGGCCGGTGAACTTCCAGTTGGGCACGTTCTCAAAGAAGCAGCGGCGCCAGAAGGAGCGGAAGGGCGCAATGCCGGTGCCGGTGGCCACGCAGATCAGCACGCTGTTGGGGGCCTCGGGCATCAGCAGGATCTTGCCGGTGGGGCCTGCAGGGAGGCGCGCGGCAGCAGCAGCAGGTGAGCAGGACGGAAAGGAGAGGAGCAGTGCCTGGATGCTGATGCATGATGTCCTGGTATTTCAGTCTGCTTGCACGTTTCTCACACATGGCTCACCTGCATGCACACATTTGCCAAACAAGAAGCATACAACATCACTGGCAAGTCGCGCCAGCGACACAGCCCTCAGGCAGCACAAGCAGCAGCGGCGGCAGTTGCCTCGCTCACCGGTCATGACCACCTCAGTGCCTGGCTCAGCGTCGCACAGGAAGTTGGAGCAGATGCCCTTCTTTGCGGGGTCGTCCTTGCCCATCTCGGGGTCCCAGTAGGTGGCGCGGCGCACGCACAGCGTGGTGGTCATGCCGTCAAAGCTGTCACCGTAGCGGGAGCTGGCGATGGAGTACAGGCGCACACCGTGGGGCACCTCCTTGCCCCTGCTGTTCACCTTGGTGCCCTGCAGGTGGCAAACACACAGGAACAGAGCATGGTGAGCACATGTGATGAAGTGGGTTGATGGGTAACATGTGAAGAGGCAGCACTAGAAGGCTGCAGTGCGCATACTGTTGGGCAATGTGGTGGTAGGCAACGTTACATATGCATGCACGCAAATTGAGCATACTGAGTATACTTGCGCTGAAGGTGAAGTGCACAAAAAGCAGTGAGCTGCGCGCCTGCAGCTGACTTCCATGCAATGTATGCGCTACTGTTCGCGCTGCATGCTCCCCTTCTTGCTGCTGCTGCTGCTGATGACATCAAGCGTGCACTGCTGCAGCTGCTGCACCAACACTGGCGCTGCAATTGCTGTGCGGCTGATGAAGCAGCAACTGGCCGAACCACTGTTTGACAGCCAGCACCAAGCACTGCTGCACAAGGCCTTGCAGGGCACGTCAAGCACAAGAGGCAGCGGGAGTGGCTGCTGCTACAGCACAACAGCTGTTGCATTTGCTGCTATCACACAGAACGCCTGTAGGCAGCCCCTGCAGCGCTCTCCAGGGCTGTCAGCTGTGGCAAACTGCTCCTGCTGCTTTCTGGTGCTGCTGCTACTGCTTCTGCTGCTACAGTACTGCCTGGTACTGCTCCCGTGCCAATTCCCGCGCTGATGCTGACTTGCAGCTGCCAGCTGCCCTTCTACGTAATTCCCACGTGGTCCGGAGCCCCGGCAGCGCTACTCACGGGTGGGATCACACCGTAGCTCTGGCCCTCCCAGAAGGGAATCTTGCCCTCGGTCTGGATCACAATGTTGCAGGTCTCACCGGTGGCCTTGGGGCCAACAATGCGCTCCACAGACACAATCTTTGCCTTGAATGGAGCCTTGTTGTTGAAGGTGTTCAGGGGCATGGGGCCCTCCTCCAGCTTCAGAGGCACCTCGGCGCGCTGGATGGTCTGGGTTGCGGCAGCGCGTGCCACCAGGCGAGTCCTGGCAACAGCGGCAGGCTTGCCAGCCACCTGCAGACCGAGCAGGCAGCATGCACAGTGAGCACACCTGGTTGAGAGCTGCGATTGTCTGCTACGCCTGCTCTCCAGCACCGTCCAGGACTCACCGTGCGGGCAGCGACGTTGGTACGAGTCATCTGCAAAAAAGAGCATGCAGTCAGTACCAATGCGGGCCAAGAACGAAAGCAGGCCGGAGCAGTGCGAGTGACTCCAGAGCAGCCAATTCCGCACCTGAGCAGCCATTGTGACTGTCTGCTACACGAAAGACTCTTCGTGGTGTGGTGATGACCAGAGAAAGGTGGCGATCGTGCACATTCGCAAAACTATCTGGCTCCGGCCCTCGAGGGTGTCAGCTCCAGGAGGTTTTAGCGTTGAAGCACCGTGTGTAGCGAACTGTCGTTGATTTCAGCCCATTAAGACGATTCAAAGACGACCGGATCACTGCTGATTAGTCAAAGGGGCCTCCGGGTGGCCTTCTCAAGTGCTGAGCGCGCCCTTTCTGCCAGAGGGGTGCAGTGCAGAAGCAACGGCCGAACGCGTGCATCATGGACAGCCAGATCGCTTGTGAAGATTTGCAATGATGCAATAAACACCATGCGCAGTAATCCAGAAGGGAGCCTGCTTCTACAGGCAACGGCTCTTGCTGGCACAACAGCAGCAGCAGATGCCCAGCTGGCAACTGGGCCTTCTTGTATGCTACAGACAACACCAGAACGCTTGCTGGCTTCTGAATCTGTTAAATCAAGTCCAAACGCTCGTTAGGCACTGATAGCATCCTGCACTTCTGCATGGAAGTGTCCACGACAAGCATGCACTGTCAAAGACCAAATTGCTCAACTTGCTGGTGCTACAGTCCAGCAACTCCAGAACTCCGCTGATCTCCTCTGAATGAGCTGCATGCAACACTGCTGTTGTGCCGGCACGGTGTGTGCCAGCGCACGCGAGTAGCATGCCAAGGCTCTCAACTGCTGCTGACAGCAGCAGCAGCCATTGGCAGTGCTGCCTGTGGCAACTGCGTGATTGGCGGCAGCTGCCCAATAGTGTCATACTTCCCGTTGTCCCTTGGTGGCCACGCACGTACTGGCCGCGGAAGTGTGCGGCCCTGCTTTTCTATGTTCTCCGGCTGCACAGTCAGCAAGACGCAGAACATACGAGCAGCAGCAGCAGCACGCAAGGTCTGCACCAGAGATATGCAGCTCTAGCAGCGCTGCGGCACAGGCAAGACACTTGCAATAAACAATGCTGCTGCACGCATTGCTAGATTGAGCAATGACATGTGCTGCACACACTAGACAGCCATTTCTCAGTAAGCTGGCTGGCCCTGTCCCGCAGGGCCTGTCATTTGCTGCTTCCTGTGCCGGCATCTCTTCTTACAGCAAGGCATGCAGCTGCACTACCAACAGCAAAAATGAAATGCAAACCACTGCACTGGACCCTGTCGAGACACGCATGAAACACCAAGCATGTTTAGGAGGCTTGCGACAGTGGTGTCTGTGTCGCCTGCCCACCTTGAGCAGCGCCCGCAGCCCCAAGCGCGTGTAGTACACGCGTGTGACGCTGCCGCCCGCTGCTTCCACCAGCTTCTGCGCTGCTGGGCTGACCGAGCTGACCTGCAGATGCAGCGGCACGTCCACCCGCTCATTGCCCTGCAGTGCAGCAGCACCACACTCGCAATGTCAGTGTCAACAGATAGTGTGTGTTTTGTGTAGAGGCAGGTGGCAGGAGCTATGGTTGATATCACCATAGCTTCACAGCAGGACAGGTGCACGTCTTTGCTAGGGCAACTGCTCGCGTACTGACTAGCACTGAGGAAGACAGCAGTAATAGTTCAGCGGCGACAAACCAAGAACCAGATGACATCCTATTCACTGTGCTCAAGATGTGCCACCCAGTGGAACACCTCAGGCGCCCACTCACATTGGCTACAAGCTCCACACCCCAGCGTATGGTCTTGCTCACACAGCCGGAGTCACGCAGGTCCTGCACAACAGCAGCCATCATGACCGTCAGACCTCACGCACTGCAAGCTGCTGCCTGTTGTGCTGCTCCTGCCTACACCACGCACACCTCTTTCCATTGCTGCCTCATGACATCATGCACACGCTGCTATCCCTTTGCCGCTCCATTGCTGTTCCGATGCGGTCTATGTACATCTACACCTCTGCTGCAGCATTGCTGCTGCAGCGGCAGCTGCTGCACAACACGCCAGCCGCGCACCTTCATGGTGATGGCCTGCTGCGTGTCCAGCAGCCCCAGGTGGGCCCAGCGCAGCACCTTGCTCAGGCCGAGCTCGCGGAACAGCACCGGCGAGCTGCAGCAAGCAGCGGGCAGAAGACAGCCAGGCGGTGAGCTTGGGCACATGGCTGACTCGGACATGGGCATGCAGCACATGTGACAGCACCGTGCTGCCAAAAGGCAGCGATACAGGCTGGCCAAGACTGTGAGAGCCGGTATGACGGACAAGACACATCATGTGCTCAGCACACACTCACAGATCCATAACCACGCTGCTGAGAGGCATGTCTACATGTAGCACATCGCGCTGCCGTGAACATCATCACTTGGTTACTGCTCCTGTTGGAGCACCCCATTGTATCCAGTAGCCCGCTGCTCAGCCACCGGCGGCTGGGTGTGTTCCACTGACCTTGGTGTCACCCAGACTTTGGGGTACTTCTTCAGCTGCTTCTGGCCTCCATCAAACAGGATGTGCGGCTTGCCACCTGCCACCACGAACACAGTGCAACAGAGACATGCATTGCTTGAGCTGGTGCATGAGGACGAGCTACAGAGAGCAGCATTACACAAGCATGCATGCTAACCATGTCGAAGGACAAAGTCGTCGGCAAAGACCGGCTGCGCACCTTTGCGGGCCTTCTGGCCCTTGATGCCCCTGCCGCAGTATGTGCCTCTATCGCCGCCATTGCCTCTGCCCCAGCGGATTGCCTGCGCCACGAACACAGACAGCAGCATAATTCAAGCTGCCAACAATACAGCAGTTAGCTGCACGCCTTCTGCTGCAACCTTGCTGCTACACTGGTGGGTGGGTTGTATGTGGGGCATGCTCGACAATGCCAAGCGCAGCTATGATGTGCCAGGTGGCGCGGCCGCTGTGTCCTGCTGTACGCTGCTGGCGCTGCTTGCTGCAAGCATTGGGTTATCCAGCAGGTGCTGCGCAAGCAGCTGCCAGGCGCACGCCCAGTGCATGCATCTTGTGCACGCTCACCGGTTTGCTGGACCCAGGCGCTCGGCTGAGCCGGCCTATCTGCACATAATGCTGCGGAGTCTGGCTGCTGCTAGCTGCGGTGCACACGCTGGTGTGTAGCTGATGTTGCTGCTGGTGAAGGCCCAGAATTGAGGCGAATGGCTGCTGCAGACCCCAGCATGAGCTGGCAGCAAGCACTCTGTGTGCTGATGTGAGCCCTGCTGCTTGTGCTGCTGGGCAGGTCAGCTGCTGGCCTGCTGTGGGTGGCAGCTGTAAGATGACGCTGCCCACTAGGTTTACGAGCCCCCTTCTGAACATTGTGTGATGTGTGCAGGCTCAGATCATCACTTGTCAAGGGGCTGGTGTACTGTAATGTTATGTGTCAGATGCTGTCCAGTGGTGATTGCCGCGACAACACACACGCTCTGCTACAGCCGTATTCAGGTATCTAAGTACAGTCGCGAAAGCTGGCCACACCATCACATGGCACACCACCCCATACCCTAAGGCCTGAGCTGTTCTTTTGGCCAGCCTCGACAACCACACGGGAGAGGCAGCCGCGATGTCTTTTGTGCAGCACGTATTGAAACGAACTTTGATCGACGGCTGGCTGGCCAGCTTTGCACAATTCCACCTGCACACACTGGCTGTTGTTTTTGTCCTGCCCTGCCTCCTGGCTGTCTAGGTTAGTGGGCAGGGCTTTTGTTTCTTTGAAATAAGCATCATTCTAGCCGACCAACTGCCATGGAGTGCGCAGCAGCATGAGCAACAAACAAGGCAGAAATGCTAGCTGCTTGCTCGCTGCTGGAGCATGAGTGTCAGCATAGTTTCCGCCCGGCTTCCCACCGGTGATACACCCGTCTGCAATGTGACGCTAGAACCGTACGTGCTCATCAAGAGAGGGGAGACCACAGTCACCGCAGATGACATACCAGAGGAGGGCAGCCCGGAGCCAGGGCTGCAGCTGCGATCTAGATGGTATAGGAGCAGCATACCTCGTGGGGGAGCCGTGTGCAGCGTGCACCCGGACAAGGAGGCCTCTGTGCAGTGCACCATCTGCTTGAAGAGCAAGGTGGCGGTGCACCTCAGCTACCACTGCACAGCAGAATGCTTCCGCAGCAGCTGGCAGCAGCACAGGGAGTACCACAGGCAGGCACACGCCAACGGTGAGTCATGTGCACCCGTGAGCACCTGCACAACACCTGCTGAACACCCTGCAAGCATCCGGCAGCACAGCAGCAGCAACCCTTTTCAACTGCCGCGGCCGCACGCAGCCAAGCAGCAGTGATCACAATAGTTGTTGTGTTGCTGGTACGCAGGCCAAGAGAATGGTCTGGATACGCCAGGCAGCAAGGTGGTCAGCAGCACGATGAGTGCTGGAGGGGAGACTTGGGTGGAGGTGCGTCTGCTCTGCTGCGTGCAGCCAACATGGCGGTTGAGCAGTAACCGCAGCTGCAGGACATCTGGCAGGGCACCAGGCCTGCTGCTACGCTGCACTGTGTACAGATCAGGCAGCGGTGTCAGCAGCACGAGATAAGATCATCAAACCCACAGGACAGCAGCTATCATAAGGGCACGAGTGATAGCTGCTGTAACTGGCTCTGCAGAAGATGACACAGCAATAACTCGTCAATGTTGTGCAGCTGACTCGGCTTGCCGGCGCGTACCCCACCAGCTGCACCCATCACTGCATGCGGTGATGCATCAAGCACAGCAGCAGCAGCGGCAGCAGAAGAGGGGTGGAGTAGCAGAAGGGTGGACCTGCTGTTGTGTCTCAACCGCAGTTGCACAGGCATCAGCACCTGCCAGCAGTATCCACCTGATCTACTGCAGTATCGCAGTCGCCTCAGTTCTGCACGTTGCCTTAGTTCTGCACGTCAGGACTCAGCAAGCCTGTACAATTTCAGCAGCAGCAGCTATATGATCAGCCACAGCACCATGTTGCACGACACCCTTAGAGCATCCATGATCTGAACGCTGCTGCTCCTTCTACACCTGCGCCTGCCTTGCAGGTGTCGCGCTTGCGCAAGTACACGCCCGCGAACGACGACGTGGGCTTTGTGCTCAAGTACGAGTGCGGCATCTTTGACCCCGCGCACCCCTACATCGACCTGGGCCGGCCCATGCTGGCCTTCACCAGCCGGGTGCGCCCCGCGCCCAACCTACCTGTGCGCAACCTGGTGCCGCTGCCGCTGCCGCAAGGCGTGTCCAAGGGCGGTCCCAACAGCAGGTTCACGGTGCTGTCCTACAACATGCTGGCCGACCTGTACGCAAAGGTGCGGGTAAACACAGCCGGGGGGATCGGATGCTGCAGCCCTGCTGCGCTTGTAGCTGACACAGCAGTGGCATGTCTCAGGTGTTTGCAACACCCTTACAACGGCCACTGCAGCTGCCTTGCCATCCTGCAAGTGGGTGTGTCTTTACTGGTTCTGCATACCAGCACCAAACCTGTGCATCACGCCGTGATGTCCTTGACTTAAGGCTGTTGCTTCTGCTGTTGATCTGCCACGCACTCCTGCAGGGCGATGTGTACAACCACTGCCCCGCGTGGACCATGGCGTGGCACTACCGCAAGCGCAACCTGCTCAAGGAGCTGCTCACGCACCGGCCAGACATCATGTGCCTGCAGGAGGTGCAGAGCGACCACTTCAGCGAGTACCTGCACCCAGAGCTCACCAAGGCAGGCTACATGGGCATCTACAAGAAGAAGACCACAGAGATCTTTACGGGCAGCCAGTACACCATCGACGGCTGCGCCACCTTCTTCAGGTGTGTATGCAGGGAACGTGGTTGGCGACTTGCTGCCTTGTGATTTGCTAAGCATCCGGACATGTGTGCTGCTTACAGTAGCTGGATGTGCACCGCTCTCTGTGGTCAACTTTGCGCCGGTCTCGTGCGTGCTGGTTGCAACCGCTGTGAGGGCTTGAACCTGGTGCAAAGGTTGACAGCCAGTTTCTGGACAGCCCTGCGACAGGAGCTTACACAACTGCTGTTGTTACTCTTCTGTTGTGATGTGCGCTGCAGGTGTGAGCGCTTCCACCTGGTCAAGAAGTACGAGGTGGAGTTCAACAAGGCTGCCATCAGCCTGGCTGACCAGATGACCAACCCGCACCAGAAGAAGGCAACCATGAACCGCCTGCTCAAGGTGCGGCACAGCTCGCAGTGCACGATGCAGCGCTGCTAACAGGAACAGCCATAGTAGTTCGTTGTCAGCAGGCACAAGGGCTGGTCACAACTGCAGGCATTAGGTGCACTGTAGGGTGGTCCGCTCAGCAACGGTGGGGCTTCAGAAGGGGCCTGCAGCTATAAGCAGAGTCTGGTGCTTGCGTATGTGTTGACATGTGCTGATTGCATCGATGCTTGCAGGACAGCGGTGTGACTGCTTTGCTGTTCTTGCGCATGTCGCATAGCTTCAGTTTCCCTGTTGAAGTGCGTTGCGGTACACTGGCCCTGCTGCTTGCAGGACAATGTGGCGCTGATTGCTGTGCTGGAGATGGCGCCGGACCCTGAGCGCAGCAGCAAGCAGCTCATCTGCGTGGCCAACACGCACATCCACGCAAACCCCGAGCTGAACGACGTGAAGCTGTGGCAGGTGCACACGCTGCTCAAGGGGCTGGAGAAGATCGCAAACAGGTGCGAAGCAATGCTGTGTGGGGTATGGCAGTGATAGCTGGGATGACACTGTTTGCTGCTTGGGGTAGCTGTGGCACAGCCTGCATGGCTCCTGCAGCGGTGGTTGGGGCAGAAGAAGAGTTGCGCAATGCACCAGGTAGTGCAGGCGCCCGTATGTCTTGCTCCATGCCACTGCGGGCACGACGTGCTTTTCGCGCTGCGACTCACCCGTTGCTGCTGTGTGCTGCTGTTGCTGCTGCAGTGCCGACATCCCGATGTTGGTGGCTGGCGACTTCAACAGCATCCCGGGCAGCGCAGCTCACTCGCTGCTGGTCAAGGGCCGTGTGGAGCCTCAGCAGCTGGTGAGCAGAGGGGACCGGACATGAGCAGCAGCACGGCTAGCAACCGCTAGCAGCGCCGGCGCCGGCAGCAAGAAGCAGCTAGCTTGGGCGGATGCAGCAGCTGTGCAGCAGCTGCAACAGGCAGGCAGTGGTTGGTATGAGCATACAACAGGGATGCCCACTGCACACTAGACTGCACTCGCACTAGCAATCAAGAACAACTGTAGCACTCAGGAGTAGCACTTGGGAATTGATCTGAGAACTCACATCTGTACTTTCTGGTCCTTCGCCCTTTGCAGGAGTCGTCTGTGGACCCGCTGGGCCTGCTGCGTGACACGAAGCTGCAGCACAGCCTGCCGCTGGCCAGCGCGTACGCGGCGCTGCTGGACCACCCGCCCACCACGGAGCAGCTCAAGAAGCAGCGCTCGCGCGTGGACCCCACGCACAGGGAGCCGCTGTTCACCAACCTCAACAGGTGCGGAGCTGTGGCTGCTGCTTGATGAAGCCGCGGGGTTTGTAACAAGGATGGGTGCATGCCGTGCACACGCAAATGGCGTGGAACTGCGTGCCTGAGCGCGGCATGGGCAATAGCGCTCCTCTTGCTGCCATGTGGTAGTTGGTACCGCCCTGGTTCAGTACGGTGGCTCTTAGCCGCTGTGTTATTTGCTTCATATGCTTCTGGTCGTCGCTGTCCCATGGATCCCAGGCTCCAGGCTGGTGCTGATGTACAGCACATGATGTGGCCTTGGATCCATGGGACAGCGACGACAAGAAGCACATGGAGAAATGCATCTGAGCTGAGACTTCCTTGGTCAACGCATTTGACCATGCACCCAACACGCTTACGTTGTCCTTCATCTGTACGTGTCGCAGGGACTTCAAGGCCACGCTGGACTATGTGCTGTACACGCGTGACAGCCTGGCGCCAGCTGGCCTGCTGGAGCTGCCCGCGGAGGCTGAGGTGGTGGCAAAGCCTGGCGACAGCCTGCCCAACGCCAACTGGAGCAGCGACCACGTGTGCTTGATGGCAGAGTTCCAGATCCTGCAGCACAAGGGTTGAGCTGCTGCTGGGCAGTGCTCGCGGCAGCTGGGAATGTGCAGCAGCTGGGCTGTCAAGACGCGGTTGGCTCACTGGCAGCTGCAAGGGTGCAGCAGCGGATGCTCAGGTCTGCTTACATCTGCAGCACAAAGGTTAGTGCAGCTGCTGCCGTGCAGTTGAGCAGCGCTGTCGCAGCTGGGTGTTCTGCAGCAGCTGGGCGCGTCAGACGCAGTTGGTGCAGCTGGCGCAGTTGGTGCAGCTGCAAGGGTGTGGCAGCTGGAGCTCGGCCTGGGGTGGCTGCAAGCTTGGCTGTGCAGTAGCTGGCTATGTGGTTCACTGCACAGCTGCGGGAGCAGCCGTGATGACGGCGCTTGCAGGCAAAGCTGATGCAGTACTGAGGGGTGTGGCTGTTGCAATAGCTACCATTGAGGTGCCAGTTACAGCTGCATTTGTGCAGCAGCGTTGGCAAGTAGGGCTGCTGTGTGCAGCCACCACGGCGGGGCTATGGAGGGTTGAGATGCTGGGTTGGGTGGGGATGTGTTTCACAGGCTTGCTGCTGCGGCAGCAGTGCTGTGTGATGCGCACTAGGGTGCAACTTCAATGCAGTGCGCATGATGCAAAAAGATGCTGCTATGTGTCTTGTGTGGCGTGCTTGCAGTGTACGTCCTTTCGTAGTGTGATGTGCTGGGATGCCAGCTGGTTGCTAGCAGCTGAGTCAAAGCA
This sequence comes from Tetradesmus lagerheimii, assembly GCA_902809745.2. Taxonomy (NCBI): domain Eukaryota; kingdom Viridiplantae; phylum Chlorophyta; class Chlorophyceae; order Sphaeropleales; family Scenedesmaceae; genus Tetradesmus; species Tetradesmus lagerheimii. Next base: position 34,863 of record CADDIJ020000607.1, read on the forward strand.
GGCAGCTGCGGTAGCGTGTGACTCGGTTTAGTCGTGTGTGTGCATGTCTGCAGGTAAGCTTGGGTTGCCTGCAGCTGGGGACGCCGTGTGCAATGTGTAGGGCACCACCTGCAGTGGTTGCAAGCAGCTCACAGTGACTGGAGTATGCAGACATGTTATCTGCAGGTAGCCGTGCGCTGTGTGCACGGGACAGCTGCGCATTGTGCTGGGTGATCCGCACCAGACAGCTGACAACTCTCTGGTATGGGCAGGCTGTTTCCTTGCAGCCCGCGCGCCCTGCTTTTGTGACACACTGGGGCATTGACTGCCTCGTTACGTGGCTTGACACCATAAACCTCGTCATAGTTTGTCCACTTTTCTGACCAGCGTCTTGGTATCATGGCAGAAGCATCAGCCTACGCTCTTGACGGTGTCTTGTGCATGTCTGTGTGCCGCATTGAGCTGGTCCGCTGCTGGCTGCAGCCCATCCGTGCCTTCTTGTATAACATTGCATTGGTGTCATTTGATGCTGGTCAGCGTGGCTGGGATTGTGCACAGCCCGTGCACCGGCACAGGCTGCAGACTGCTCCGACTCATGCTGTGTCTGCATGTTGTGTGCGCATGCTGCTTCAGTGTCTCACAGCTGCGTTTGTGCGCATTGCCGGTCACGATCGTGTTCTGCTGCACCCCTTCCATTGTTGGTTGCTGTGCGTAGTAGTTTGCGATGTTATTCGCTGCGTTACTGCTCATCTTCCATGCAGTGACGTATATGCTTCACAAGGCATGCATCCTGGCTGCGCATCTAAATGTCGGTTGCCCGCCGCTGCCAGCGGCAGCAAGTTGCTGTTCCCGGCGTCATCATCATCATCATGTTACCCATTAAGCCATAGCATCAACGCCATCGGCCCCCTGTTCCCGACGTGCATAGTGGCGCTGGAGGGCAACGGCTGCAGACACGTCCATTGTCAAAGAACGGATTGTGTTGGCAGCACATCGTGCTGTGCAGTAGTGCCTGGTGGTGGCTGAAGCTGGTGTGGACAAGGTGGTACCACCGGGTGTGTGTGGCAGAAAGCAGGCGTTCATCTCCGGCAGCGCTTGGCTGTCTCTGGGCACCCAACTAGAAGGCTCTTCGTTGGTTTTGTTTGTTAGCGGCGCCGCTGCTGACGGCGTTAGTGCAGCCTGCACGAGTGGCAGTCACCACTTTGCTGGCATTGGCGTGTGTAGTATTCCTTGGATCAGGCGGCAGAAGATGGTAACAGGAGGATTGATCCCAGCTGGGCTACATGCTGGTCAGCTAGCGCCTGCAGGCGGTGACAAGTGATCTCCGGTTGCCAGCGCAGTGGTACATACCACGTGACAGTGAAGAAAAATGCAATGCGGCTCATGTTTGCAACGTGATGTTTGATACTGGAAGGCTTACGCAAGCAGACAAAACTCTCCGCCCCCTCCGTAACTATGATGACCATTAGTTGCTGGTATGTAAAAGTAACATCAGCACCCAAGCAGCAAGGTATGTACATGTATCACTTCAGTGAACGCTTCAAGTAGTAACAGGTGATGCAGGGCTAGCAGTGCATAACATGTCACAAGTTGCACGCTAAGCAGATTATATCGCTATGACCTTGATACTGGCAACGTGTAGCATAGCATGCCATGGCATGCGGCATGCAGTTGACCGTAACCTTTCACACCTGTACAGCCTGAGGCCCCCAAACTGTTCACCGCCCACCCCAGCTCTGTTGCATGCCATGGCACTGTGCGGAGACGTAAAAGTGATAGCAGCACCCAAGCAGCAAGGCATGCAGTGACCGTCACGGGGGCCCTTCCCCTGCATGCCGCATGAGCCTGAGGCTGTACTGCACAGCCTGTGTATAGTGAACGGTTCTAGGCGGATCCTGGGCTCCAGGTAAAAGCAACATATTACATATTAAAGCCGGGCCGGTGGTCGAAGATGACTGCTTGCCATAGTCACCAAACACATCCCAGGACACCAAACTAGACTGCCCAGCAACAGATTTTGCCGCTGTGGCACTTGGAGAGCACACACGAGGCCAACCCAATGCCATCAACAACTTGGAACACGACCAATGTCAGAGCATGAGCATGCACTGCCAACACCACATGCTCCTGCTGACTCGATCATGGCAGCACAGGACAAGCAGCACGACTGCATGATGCCAGTGTGGCAACTCCAGCGAACAGCGGACACAGCTGCTGCTGTGCCATTTCAACCATAGAAAGGTGCCGCAGACTGATGGCAGAGTCCGACTCTGCCATGATGGCCACTTGCGCCCACTTGTAACAAAAATAGAGAAAAAAGGCCACTTGCAGAGCCTACCGCTGTTGACCCTAGCGACTCACCTGCTGCCTGCACGCTGCTGATGCCCACGAGAATCACTGCTGCTTATACGCTACAAAGCGGCTGCCGGTTGCCCACAAGTAAACAAAAAGCAGAGCTGCCTTCACAATCTGCCTGTGCTAAACACTTCCTGCGAAGCTGCGCCCAGCGCTGCATGTCGCCATATCATCTCAATGCTGCCTGGCTACGCAAGTTGCTTGCTGCTGCTCCAGCAGTGCTGCTGCTAACCTGCCGTCAAACGCCTGCTGCCCGCAAAACCATACAGCACAAGAACGCGTTGCTGCCACCCCCACGCACAGCGTGCATTACTGCTGCTTTGCGCCTGCCTTCTGCTTGCTATCGCCGCCATGATGCTTGCTGCCCTTGGCCACGCTGCTAGTGATGAGCCCAGTGAACACCAGCCCCACTGCCCACCACTGCTGCGGCAGCAGCGGATTGGCATTGAGCACCACGCTCCCTAGGATGTTGAAGAACTTGCGTGTGGTGCAGATCAGCGTGTTGACCAGTGATCCAAACTGCTTGATGGTGAAGAAGATGAAGAGCTGCCCTACAGCGCCGCACAAGCAGAACAGCACGACATCCCACGCTGCTTCTCTGTGCATGGTAAGGAAGAGCAGCAGCTGCTGCCCTACGCCAGATGCTGCCAGGTACACGCCGTTGAACAGCGCACACCAGAAGTTCATCCAGCACATCATGTGGATGGGGTTGTTGTCCGGGTAGCGCTTGTTGACCTCATCTTGTGCTGCGTTGGTGTAGCCATCCAACGTCAAGTTGATGAAGCACAGCAGGTAGCCCAGCGGTGCGTTGGGTGCTGCGAGCTTGGAGGTGACCTTGCTGGATGACTTGCGCGCGAACAGGGAGATGCCGACGCCAATCATGCTCATGCACATGTACTCCAAGGCACTGTAGCGCTTCTTGTAGAGCACAGTGCCAATGAGCATGACTGGAACCATCTTGCAGGACTTTGCTAGCACCTGTGCTGGATAGCTGATGTTCTTCAGCGCTATCAGGCCACAGGCAGGGCCGATTGTGTTGGTCAGTGCTGGCTTCCAATAGGCAGTCCATGGGGGCAGGTGGCTGCTGGATTTCGTCCTCCTGCTCTGGAATAGAAGGATGACATACGCCCAGAGGAAGCAGGCAACACTCTGTGCCCCGTTTAGTGCCTCTAGGTTCTTGAAGCGCTGCCTACCAGCATACTGCTTCATTTGCAAGTGCTCAGACACGATGCCTTGCGTGAGGTAAGCAGCATAGATGCCAGACACACAGAAGAGCAAAAGCATCACATTCGTCAGCCGACTGGGCGTTGCAGTCTGTTCTGCCATGGTGGTTGGTTGCTGCTGCTGCTGTGCAGCAGCGTGCATGTACGCAGCTCAATGTAAACAGTACTGGTGGTAAGCACATACGAAACACACTTTTGAACAGCAACTGCCTTGAAGGTAGCTCTGCAGCCGGCCCTGATGGCACTTTCCTTGCACCTCAGTGGTTTCGGTTTGAACATGCGTCGGTCTCGCAACAGAAATAAAATTGCCGTTTCAATAGTTGCATGACACCAATTACATTGATCGGCTCGCATAGTCTGTGGCCGGCGGATGATGGGTGAGGTGTCCAGCCTCATCTGGCACTTGCCTTGCACATACAGGTGCCAACTTCACAACACCTCACATCCACACTCATATATTACTTGCAACTGTTACTTGTCGCAGTTTTAGCAGCTGCAGACCGCTGCTGTGCCCCTGCTGTGCTGCCAGCTGCTGATGCTGGTCTCTGCACAGCTGTAGTGGGCTTTGCGAGTGCTGCTGCCTGCTGCTGCACTGCACCAATGGTGGACACTGTCCTGCGTTTCCCTGTCCTCGATGGTAGTGGCTTCCTGTACTCGCGCTGCTCCAATGATACCTCCACAACCGCCCTCAGCCTGAGCGGGGTAGGGAGGAGCTGCAAAGCACCTGCAGGAAGACGCAGGAGCAACTTCTGGTCAGGTGCGTTGAATTGCATCACAGTTGAGAACGGCCACATGCATCCCGTGACCAGCGCAGCGTTTACTTATCTGCAGTTGGTCCTTGCAGTCGCTGTACAGCATGACTCATGCATGGTAGTGATTAGGGTTGTGCAGTGCAGGTAGCATCAGGTCATGAGCCATGTTGCCACAAAACACTCCCAGGAGTTGAATATCAGCACATTACGGACATGTACAGTTTGCACACTATTGCCAGCCTGCGTCAAGTCATCGACATACCTGTGTCGTCATCCCTTGTGGCAGACAGGCTACACACTGCAGGCTGCGGTGGTGCCTGCGGCACTGGCACCCAGTTCAACGCCCGCAGCAGCGGCAGCTGCAGCACTGCGCTTCCTGGCTGCATCATTCCTGCAAGCGTCTCGGCAGCAGGTGCTGCTGGCAGCCCATCTTGCGGCAGCCAATCTGCAGCTGCCCATGGTGTGGCAGGCGGCGGCGGTACTGACACACAGTGCCCCTGCTTTGCCGCTGCTGGTGGCAGGAAGATGTGTGCTAGCTTGCCGTTAGGCAGCAGGTAGTGGCCGTACAGGTCGGCACAGAACTGTGCACCGTCGCAGTGCTCGAAGACGTGCATGCAGAGGTTGGGGTCCGCTGGGGGGTCAGGGCTGTGGAAGTTGAACAGCTTGTCTGGAAGCGTGCTGTCTGGCTTGCCTTTGACCAGCACCTAAGGCAGCAGTGGCAGCAGACAAGGAAGCAGATAACACAATAGCTTCAGCAAGCAATTGCCTGGATGCTGCTGCTGACGCATGGCTGTGCTGCACCTGGCATTATGTGGCCCAGCCCCGGCTCTACATCATTGCCCCTTACATGTGCCATTGCAGCTTCCAGTGCATGTGGTGATCTTGCATGTGAAGACAGACCATGCAGCTTTGCATGGGCATATAGTCAATGTGCCCACCTGTACTGGCCTTGCTGTCACTTCACCAGACACATCCAGCACAGTCACAGGCCGCGGCACATGCGCTGGCACTTCAACAGTTCCGTTGCCGCTGGCGCTTGCAGCTGCCTTTGCCCCTGCTGTCTGTTTGGTCTTCGCGTCTGCGCCATTGCTGCTGCCTGCATGCGCTGAGCCGCAGGTTGTTGTTTGCTTATGGCTGCGGCGCATGCTGTCTGCCACTGCTGTTGAGAACATGCCCCGCAGCTCTGGAATGTACTGCTTGCCGGCTAGAGTCCCATGATTGGGGAACGCATACCCTGCGCAGCACACACCAACGCAATGCACTTAGCACCTCTTCTGGTCACTGGTTTGGCACTCACACACACTCACTGCATATGCGCCACGGAAACACAACAGGCCCGGTTGCTGACTCAAAGCCTGTGTTTGGTCGCTGCAGCAGCAGTGCAGCAAAGCAAACCACGCTATGTTCAGCGTTGGAGACTACCTGTGTTTGGGCGCTGCAGCAGCAGTGCAGCTTGCGCATCCTCATCATGCAGCTGCTCACTGCCGCACATGTCATCTCCAGGGCTGCTGCAGTCCACAACCAAGCCATGCCAGCCGCCATCATGGCAGCCACTAGCTGCAGCAAAGCCGCCTGTACTGCTGTGGGCAGCAGCAGCTTGCTGATCTGGCTCCTCCCGCCATGTTACGTGAGGTGCTGACTGTGCTCCTGCTGCTGGTTGCAGTTGCCGGCTGTCCCCTTCACCATGTTGTGCCTGGACACTTGACGCCTGCTGCTGCGACTGCTGCTCCAGCGCTGTCGTGCTGCCATGCAGGTGCGAGCTCTCCGGGAGAGGCTTGGTAAGTGCTTCACTCTGCCAAGCTGCTGCGGAGCCCACATCAATTTCTGCAATGCACTGGCCATCAGGCTGGGGGCCTCCACGAGCATGACAGTCTGCACTGGCATTACAATCCTGTCCTTGCTCTGCAGAGCCCTCTGCATTGTTGTGCTGCTGCTGTTGCTGCTGCTGCTCTTGCTGCAGCAAGTGCTCAGGTATGCCGTACGGGTATGTCTGATGCGCGGCTGCTGTGGCTGCCAACTCTGCTGCTGCAGCAGCTGCCGATGCTGCTTTGTCGGGCTGCAGCTGCTGAATCTGCAGGTCCAGTGCCGTCTTGCGCTGCATGCTGCTCCTCAGCATTCTGGGTGGGCTGTGCGCTGGCAGTCGACCATCCAGCAAGTCAGTTGTAGCACCTGCAAGACACATGTGAATGCAAAGTTACAGCATGGCAAGTGATTGTGACAACAGATGGGCTATCTATTCAAAGCACAAGTTGTGTGCTGTCAGGCCATGCACGCAACGCAGGGTTGCCAACAGCTGCATGCCAGCACAGCCTCTGCATGCCAATGCTCTAGGCAGGTTCCTGGTCACTCGCAAAGCCGCCGATGTGACATCATGCACAATCTCAACTATGATGTTGACTCAACGCACCTGCCAGCTCTTGCACCACCTCTTCATCAGCAGCAGCCACCAGCAGTTGGTTGGCCACCTGCCACGGCTTGTCAACGCCTATCGCCTGCTGCCTGTACTCCACCACAGCAGGAGCCCAGGGGCTCTGCGGCCTGGGCACACCAGCCCCTGCAGCATGCGCTAGGCCATGCGGCGAGCCCACAGTGCGGCACCTGCTGCTGCCTGCTGCACTGCTGGGCCTGCTGCTTGGCCTGACAGCATCACACGCAGGGGATCTGCAGCGGCCAGGGCTGGGTGTTCTAGGGCGAGTAGGAGACCCTGCAGGCCTGGGAGAAGGAGATCTGGGCCTGCTGCTACTGCTGCTGCTGCTGCCAGGCCTACGAGTGGCGCAGCCAGCTCTGCTGCTAGCTGGAGCTGCACCACTGCGCGGAGAGCAGCGGTCGCCAATGAGGCTGCCACTTGGCTTGCTGGCGGTGCTGTTGTTAGCACGCATCCTGCCAGGCGCTGAGGTTGGCCTGCTGCTACTGCCAATGCAAGCATTGCTGCCAGTTGCTGCCCACAAGCTGCTGGTGCTAGACCTCAAGCTGCTAGCCAAGCTGCCTCTGAGGAGCTCCCCCTGTGCTGCACGTGCTGAGTAGAACTCATGCAGCTTCTGGGCCTGGCGCTGCTGCTCCATCCACTCCCCTTCCTCTGTATCCTCTGTGGTAGCGCTGCCTAGGTCTGCCACTGCAGCAGATGACGTCAGAAGTGGCAGCAACAGCAGATGCGCGACTGGGCTAGTATCGCTGTGAGCATATGTGAGCCACCTCAAACCAACCACCCCACACTGCACAACACCGTGGTTCCCATGCAGGGCGCAGCACAGCACACACCGCATGCACAGGGGGTTCCATGGTAGATTCCAAGCATACAAGCCACGGTATGCATGCAGGTGGTGCTGACACTCACGGCTTGTCAAGCATTGCAGCACTTCCTCCTGCATGGCAAGCAAGCCCCCTGGCCCTGCCACTCCTGCCACTCCTGCTGCATCAGGCCTAGGGCTGGCAGCAGCTGACGACTGCGCTGAGCTCAGCGCCTGCGGTATCTCCTCCTGCAGCCACTTCATGAAAGCTGCCTTGACATCCTGAGGCGAGCCACCTGCACACTGCTGCTGCTGCTGCTGTGGCCCAGCTGTGCCTCCAAAAATGGCAGCTGTGTCGCTGCGTGGAGTCGGATCCCTGCTGCTAGCTGCACCTGCATTGATGCTGGCGGCTGCTGGCACCAGCGGTGCGACTTCCTCACTGAAGCTGCTGCGTGCTCTTGCAGCTGAGCTGGCTGGCCTTGCTGGCGGCTGGGGGCTGCGGTCTGGCCTGTAGACCTCAACGACTGGCCTGCTGGTCAGTACACTGACACGAGAAAGCAGTGCACCAGCCTGCAGACAGGGGCACACAACAAGACACAACATCAGACTGTGATGCAGTACGTGGAATGCACAGGCTTGGCACACGTGTATCATCATGCTTTTACATGGAATGCACAGGCTTGGCACACGTGTATCATCATGCTTTTACATGTGCATAATGAGGCCGCCGCCATGTGCCTGAAGCCACGCTGTTGAACACCATGCCAGCCATTAGGTGCTGCGGGCGGGCACACAGCATGCAGTTGGCTGCCTGGCAAAGTGTTCTAAGCAACAGCAGCAGCCTCACCTTCTCATCTTCATGGCTCAGCTTCTTGGGTGGGCCCCTGGCGCTGGTGCACATGTTGGCCACCATGCAGGCAGTGTTGGCAGCCACTCTCAGCCGTGACGTGCGGCCAGGGCTGTTGCCGCCACCGCCCTCAAAGAAGCCCATGATGGCACTAGCGGCAGAGCCAGCTGGAGGGGCTGTTGGGTGGCTGACCACAGCTGCTGCACTACTCAGCTGCTGCTGCTTGCTGGCGAGCGCAGCAGTGTTAGCGGCACCAGCTGCCGTGGCAGCAGCTAGTGGTGATGGGCTGCCGGGTCTGCTGGTTCCACGTGGCTGCCGCTCCCTGCGTATCCGCTTGATCCCTGCCTGTTTCAGCAGCGCTGCATGCTTCAGCCGCAGCGCAGCCTTGTATATCATGGCTGTGTTCTCTGTGGCAGCAGTGAGGTTCTCAAGGATTGCAGCTACCACAGACACCCGCTGCATGTCGGGTCCTGCTGCCATGCTGCGCTGCCTGCTGTTCTGCTGCACCAGCCGCAGCAGAGTATACAGTCCCTTCCGACAAACCACAACATTCCCTTCGTGATGTGTGGAGATGTTGAGCAGCGCCCACACTGCCAGCATACCTTCACTCCCGTCTGGGGTACTCATCTCATGTGGTGCTTGCTCAACGCGCGACGTAGCACAGTCACCCTCATCCTCTGCATCCCATACCCTGCTGCTGCTGCTACCACCACCGCCTGCCCCACTGTATGCCCTGGAAGACAACATCCCTGGTCTGCTGCAGCTGCTACGGCACGTCACTGGGCTACCAGCACCAGATCTTGCCGTTGCACCTGCACCTGCACATGGCCTGCCAGGGCTGAACAGCCTACTGCCGAATGGTACTGCTGCAGCTGCAGCTAGCTGCTCTCTGCCAGGGCTAGACGGGCCTCTGCTGCTGGCACCAGTGTTGCTTCTCCAGCCTGACATGCAGCGAGCCAAGCCTGTTGGTGAGCAGGGGCTCTCATACGCTGATTGCTGAACCGGCTGCTGACTGTGCTGCTGCAGCCATGCTGACAGCCAGCGTTCTGGCTGCTGCAGTGCAGTAAACGGCGCCATCAGCACTTGTTCTGGCAGCGCTGGCACCTCAATATCTTCTAGCTGCTTAGGAACTGGCTGAGCAGCTGCTGCATCTGCTGCAACATCTGCTGGTGCCTGTGTTTTGCTGAGAATGGTACTGGAGTGCTGCCAGGATGGTGCAGACGGCTTTGGCGGCTGCAGCTGCACTACTGGCTGCACATCCTGCTGCTCCTGCTGCAGCTGCTGGTGGTACCGCTCCTTTGCCAGGGCATGCAGCGCTTGGTATGCCTGGCGCTCTAGCCGCAGCACATCTAGTAGTGCAGCCACGACCCTAGGCTTGCTGCATGCTGCTACTGCCTCTTTCTTGGAGCTGAGCCAAGCAAGGGCAGTGAGCACATGGCCCAGAAGGGCCGTGTTGATGCTGGCAGGCAACCTGCAGGGGTCAACATGTGTTGGCAGTGCAGTTTCAGATGGCATTCATCTTGCGCTGGGTGCTTTTACAAGTACGACTGATGGCGCAACTCGATGTATGCATGACACAACTATGGGCTGCGCTACCTCAGGCACAACAGCTGCAGCTGCAAGCTGCACATGCACCCCTCCAATTTGTTGGAAGCGCAGCTTACCCGCAGCTGGTACACAAGACAAGCAGGTTTGTCAGCAGCTGCACGGCTGCTTCATGCCCTCCAAGCTGCTCCACTGCAGCAGCGCACTGCACTGCCTCTGTGAGGTACCCGGCTGCTGCCAGCTGCAGCTGGCATGCTGGGCTGAGAGCGCCTGAACACGCGTTGCCATCGCCGCTGCAGCTGCTGGTGTACTGGCAGTCACTGCTGCTGACAGCTTGGCATATGGCAGTGGTGAGCTTCGCCGCACCCAGCTTGACCAGGTATGAATGCATACCCTGCAGCATTGCACATCACCACAGTACGCACGCATTTTAGCCATACAATGCATTGCAGACTGCGAACAGCTGTATAAATGCACTGGGCATGTAGCATGGCAGGTAGCTGCAGCCTTGACAGTAGAGCAAACACGCAACTTTTTAACGTATACCAGCCAACTTTCACCTTGTCAGCATGCGCAAGGCTCCAGCAGTTGTTCAGCGCCAGTGCCTTCAGTGCCAGGCAGGGCTGCCAGCTGTCAGGCAGGGCCAGGCTGTCAGTCAGCAGGCTCAGCCCCAGCTGGTCAGCCTCTGACAGCGCAGCAGGGCTGCATCCACCACCAACAGCAGCAACAGTACATGCACTGGGTTGGTCAACATATGGCCAAGATGAAGGCGATGGCACGTAACATGCAAGGCATGCATCTAAAGCACAATTTGCCAGGGACAAAGACACCCAAGCTGCAACCAAGCATTCATTTACACTGACTGCAAAAGCACTGGAAACCTGAAGCAGTCACCGCTTACCTAGGTTTGTCCAGCTCCAAGGCCCACCAGCTGCTCCTGCCTTTGGCATACACAGCACTCAGCTCAGCAGGCAGCTCAGCAGCCATCTGCCGCATGCAGCCCTCCTGCTGCAACAGCAGCCAGCACGACTGCAGGCACAGCTGCAGCACACGCACCGCCTCTGCTGCTCTCTTGCTGCTCCCGGCACTGCTGCCAGCACCACTGCTGAAACAGCTGCCCCCAGCCGCAGTCCCAGCAGCATATGCAGCACCACTGTTGGATCCTGCTTCACTGATGGCAGATCTGACACTGCTGACTCCCTGCACCCCGGGCACCCTCTGTAGCTGCAGCCGCGGCAGAAGCACAGATGAGCCACTAGCTGACACTGTCGGGTTGCCTCCTGAGCTCGTGCATGCCCTGCTGTTGGCTGTTGCTGCCCGCTTCACCCTATGCAAGCTAGGCTTTGCGAGCAGATCTAGCATCTGCGCCCAACGGCCATCTAACAGCAGCTGCTGATGGTGCTGCGGCTGCTGTGCTAGGCACCAGATAACGGCAGCATAATGCGGCGCAGCTGCCGGCAAGGCTGCACTTCCACTGGCGCTGGCCCCTGCTGTGTGGCCACCTGTGAGGGATGCTGAGCTGGCATGCTGACCTGCAGATGCCGCTGCTGGTGCAGATGACCTGTGCGTTAGCTGGTCCCACAAGAAGTCCAGCACATGTGCACAGCTGACTGGGTCCAGCGGTGTGTTGACTGCCACCAGCAGCTGGCAGGCAGAGGCAACCACCTGGCGGAACAGAGGCAACAGACACATGCAAGCGGGTCAATATCTTACAGTAGTACATGTGAAGTTGGCAGACAGCAGCGTGTGGCTGCAGCTTGCATAACACAGTATCATCGCACATGCATTCCCCAAGCTTGCAGGCTCTCAAACTGCAAGGAACCCTGTCATACAGCACAGTCCAATCTACACGACGTTCTGTCCTACCTGTCCCAGCAGCGCGGTGACAGCCTCCATATGAACGTGCAGCTCCTGGCCACCAAGCTCATGAGCTTGGTTGTCCATTGTCCCACAGGCCTGGCCTGCACCTGGGTCAGCTCCACTGCAGCTTGATCGCTGTGTCGCCTCATAGTCTGGCCTGCTGTGCAATGTGAGGGCTAGCAGAGGCTGTAACAAGCCATGTGCATGAATAGCATCCCTGGAGACACCCCTGAAAGGCGGGTGAGGGTTGATGTACTGCTGCTGCATACTACCCTGCGCGCTGCCCTCAGCACTGCAGCTCCTGTTGCTGGCAAGCGGCTGCTCAGCTGCGTGGCAGCTGTCATTGCTAGGGCTGCTGTCTGCTGCATGGGAATGCTCGCAGTTTGCCAGCAACAACAGCGTGACAGCAACCAGGAACTTGGCTTGAAGCACCTGTGCAGCAGGCAAAATACAGATATGTGTGCACCAACGGACGGCAAGAATCAGCAAGTGCATCATGCGCAGCTGTTTCTACACACTAAAGTTTTGCAGGAGCATCACGCCTGTGAACAATTGACCAGACAAACAGCTACTCCTTGTTTCAACTGCTGCTGCTAACCTACACAAAGCTTGACAGTTTCACTTACCTCAGGTGTTGCGACCTGTAACTGCAGCACTGCCAGCATGGCTGGCTGTAAGGCCTGCACAAGCGCTACTGCCTCGCTGCCGCCACCTGGCCCTGTCCCATCAGCCACTGGCAGTTCAGCTGCTGCCTCAGGCACGGCTGTGGTTGCTGCCAGCACACACAGCACTCCTGATAGGCAGCATACAACTGTGGGCTGGGTACCAGCAGGGCCATGCAGCTGGAAGCATGCATGTGCCAGCTGTCCTGCACTTGCCAGCTGCTGCAGCACCTCGTCTTTTGTAAACAAGGGTGCCACAGCAGCAGTGACAACCCACAGCGCTAGACATGTGTACTCCAGCAACATCTCCTGTACTTCATTGTCAGCTGCCTGCCCTGTATCTTGCGCATGTGGCTGATGCCTGCCAGTTTCGCTGCAGCTGCTGCTGTTTACCCTGCCCCTGCTGCTGTCGTCATCAACAAAGCGCTGCTCTGGCTGCATGTGCTGCAACAGCTGCGCCTCCAGCAAATCTGTGATGCTGCTATGAACTTGCCTCAGCAGCTGAGGCTCCTGCTGAGCCAGCTGGCTGCACTTCTCATGCATTCCAGGTGTGCTGGCCATGCGTGCCACCACTGCAACGCTACACAACTGCACCCTGACATCCGGCGCCCTCAGCAGCAACAGCAGCAACCGGCAGTTGCCGCCTTGCATGAACAAGGCACGTGCTTCAGCATCCCGCAGCAGCACGGCAGCCAGCACTTCAGCTGCTAGCTGGTTTGGCTGCATATCTAGTAGTGCAGCTGGTACAGCTACTGGGTCCTCTGCTATGATATGTTCACTGGCAGCAGCAGCAGAACCAGCAGCGTCTGCAGTGCCACAGTCATCATCTGCATCCTCCAGCACTTCCAAATGTTCTGCAGCAGGCTGCTGCGGCGCTGCTGCTGCTGCTGCTGTGGCCATCCCTGATGCTGCAGTGCTGTTGCTTGCTTGTTGCTGTGCTACTGCTGGTGGGACTGCCGCCACTACTCCTACTGCTGCTGGAACCTGCTGCACGTTGCTTTAAAACGTCAGTGAGACATCCTCTTGTTGCGTGCCTAGCTCCTGCTGTTGCTCAGGCTGCTCCTCGCTCTGCTGGCGCCTGAAGGCTGCACTTGGAAGCGCTGCAACATCTGCCAGCAAAGATAGCCCCTGCCTGCTGGCAATCAGGTGCTGCCTTGCCTGCTTGTCAACTGCCAACAAGCCCAGAGCACCAAGGCTAGCCACCAGCATTACCAGGTACTCTTGCTGACTGCATGTGCTGGGCCGGCCGCCACTGCTAGAGGTACTGCTGCTGCACGCAGCTGGCCCATGCAGGCGGCTGAAAGCAGAGTAGACAATGTGCAGCAGCGCTTGCACAACGCCCAGCTGCAGGACACATGCCAGGCTGCGTAAGCGGTTGAATGGGTCAATAGAACTTGAAACACTCATCTGCAGAAACAAAGTAATTCAATTCTACGGAAACTGCTGCCACGACTTGACAAGACAGGCAAGTGCGTCAACAGTCAAGTTTGTATGCCTACCTGCACCAGCCGCTCCCTGGGCTTAGCCATCATGCATGCATGCCACGCTGCACACGCGGCTGGCAGCTGCACCTCGCCAGACAGCACCGGCTTGCGCAGCGCTGCCATCAGGCCTCGCAGCGTGGCACCGGTCAGCCCCGTGCTGCGCATGCTGCTGCTGTCTGCCAGCATGTCCCACATGCCTGCTGCGCCCTCAGCTAGCAGGGCGTTCTGCAGCCGCATGCCCTCCGCCTCGTTCTGCGAGACAGTGCAGACACAACAACGAGGAGAGGTTGGCATGCATACACGCGATCGCTGACCAGCTGTAGCATGCCCTGCTCAAGCTTCCTTGCCAGTGGCTGCAGTATGTGTCTGCCGCAGCACTTTTACTGCAGTGGCACTTTACTGTGTCCTGTGCAGCGAGCATGGCAGCTGTGGGCGGCTGCAGTTGCTCACCAGCAGCTTTGCTGTCAGCCGTGCCATGGTTGCTATGTGCAGCTGCTGTTGTGTTGCAGCTGCTGCGGCCAGCAGGCCATCCAGCTGCTCCTGCCCAACCAGCAGCTGCTCTGTGCCTGCTTCTGGACCCAGCAGCACATGCTCGAGGTTGACGCCAGCTGCAACGGCCTGCAAAGCAGCAAGTGTAAACACATCACACGTTTGTTCATCATTGTTGCTGTTTTGTTTGTTCAGTGTTTGCTGTTGAGCAGGGGAGAAGGAGCGCGCTGTGAATATGCAGGCCAGTTGCCTGCTTGTGCTGAAGACTGCAGGCGCCGCCTTGCAAGTGTCACATACAGGCACTGCTGCTGCTGATGTGTGGCAGGTGTGTGGTGCAACACAGGTGGAGCCTCACCTGCTTGCAGGCATTCCTCCAGCAAGGTCCTGCCCACTCAGGCGACTGAGTGTGCAGCCGCATGCGAGTAACCTCCACGTTTTGCTGTACAAGAATCTCCCTGCTCTTGGAGCCATCTGCTGCTGGCACTTCTGTGTGATCCTCCTTGACAACTTTGCTACGTGCACCGGTGGGTCCTGCAAGCACAACAACAAGCCATCATGCATACAGCGCAGCAGTTCAGGCTCTACCTTGCAAATGTATTGCACGGTTGCTGTGTGGTGTTCGTCGTGCTGCTGCTGCATGGTGTCATTTGCCAGCCTCACCTATGACCCTGTAAGCAACCCATTCTGTCAGCTGCTCGACGTTTGCAACAGGGACAGGCTCCTCTTCGCTGCCATCCAGCAGCTTTGGCTACAACACAGCAAAGCAGCAGCATGAGTGGTGCTACACTTGTCCTGCCTTGCACTGCGTAGCTCAGCGTTGTCTGCACGCACCCGCCATGTGCCCTCCTCCTTTACCAGCACCGATATAGGCATGTTTGAGGCTGGCAGCCTCTCAAGCGAGCAGGACAGCAACCTGACTCATGCAGCATTACATTGTATTGCCTGATCAGAAGGCTTGATACGCTCGCATCTTGACTGGCAGAAACAAGTCGTGTCCACTGCTAGCGTAACGTTGCAGTGCAAGGCAGTGCAGTGCACGTCTCAGACGGTCTCACGACGACCGTGGCGAAAGAGAACCCTAGCAGGACAGATTGCCACGCGGTGACGTTCCGCAGCAAGTACGGAGACATATGTTGTTGTCTATCTTGGAACGCTGACACGTAGGCGCTGGATGGTTCACGCAGGTGCTAGCCAGGCTAAGCCTGGGGGAAAAGGGCAACAGTCAGCTTGCTCCCGCAGCTGCATATTCTTCGTGTGCGTTCACTAGTGGTCATCCAAAAAAAGAGAGTCTTGATGTTTACAGCACTGAGCATGCTGTGCCTCCATCTACTGGGAATCCTCTGTAGTTAGTGGGCCGCTGTTGCTGCTTTCAAAGCCAATCCGCTTGCCAAAGCTAGCCATGGCAGTGCCAAGCACGGACAATGGTTTGGAGCTGGAAGAACGAGAGGGTAGGTACAAAGGACTGGGGTAAAGCTGGCTAGCGCCTGTTTGCATCAGATGCATCGCTGACCCTGGTACATAATCTGGGCAGGCTTTGCAGCGCTGCTGGATGCGAATGGCCTCACAGAAGCAGACGTGGAGGGGTCACCCAGCAGAATTCAAGAGCTGCAGATGTTCCTGCAGCAGTATCCCAAGGTCTGTGGCCTGTTAACACGATTCTAGTAGCTGCTTCATGATCTTCAACGCATGTGATGGAGTTGGCTGCTGGGTTGGGCTGCTGTTCACTCGTCCTGCAACTGTGTGTGGTTGCAGATGGTTGGCCTCAAGAGGTTCCCCTATCTTACTACTCTCAAGCTGATAGATCAGGTGGGGCTGCAGCATCATCAGACCAGCATCTGATCAGCTACTGGTGCACATCACCATGTCGCCAGTCATACACAAGTGCATACGCAGCTTTGCAGGCACCTCACATCCAGCAGCAGCTGGACCTGCCGTTGTTGATTCACCAGTATATAGTGTGTCGATGTCACCTCCTTCGTGTACATGCGCAGTGCATAGAGCGGATTGAGGGCCTGTCAGGGTGCCCCAAGCTGCGGAAGCTGTGGCTGATGGAGAACTGCATCAGCAGGATTGAGGGCCTGGAGGCCTGCACGGGCTTGCAGGAACTGTACCTGTACTCCAACCGCATCAGCAGCATCGCTGGGTTGGACCACTTGGCGGGACTCAAGGTAGGCTGCAGCCGCTGAGCGCGAGTGCCCATGGCTCAGAAAGCAACTGCCTACCACTGCATATCTATGTTCAAGCATGCTGTTTCTTGTATCGGGGCTGTGGAACTGTAGAGTCATGTTGCTTGGACTGCGGTTACACTCTGGCGCTGCCAAAGCAGGCGGTATGTGTTTCTGCCTGCTGCACTTGGCCTGCTTGTGCTGCTGCTTGCAGGTGCTGTGGCTTGCAGACAATTACATCAGCTCCCTCAGCGGCCTCAGTGCACTGCAGCAGCTGCAGCAGCTCAACCTGGCCCGCAATGACATCAGCAGCATTGGCACCAGCTTGCTCAGCCACACTGCGCTGACCAGCCTGAATTTGGCAGACAACAAGATCAGCAACTTCCAGGTACAGGCACGAGCACTTGCGCTTCACAGCCACCCAACCTCTTGCAGTATACCTGCAGCGTATGTACATCAGGGTACCATTTTGTCTGCAAGTACACAACTTTGAACAGAAGTGTGCCCTGCTACCTGCTATTGGCTGGTGATACTGTCGCTGCTGCTGCTGCTGCTGCTGTCAGGATGTGGCCAACCTGGCTAAGCTGACAGGCTTGCAGGAGCTGTGCCTAGCAGACCCGTTCTGGGGTGAGTGCGCAGTGGCAGGCCTGTGCAACTACCAGACCTTCATGCTGTACCTCATGCCCCACCTCAGCAGCCTGGACACGCTGCTGCTGGCAGATGAGACAAAGGCAGCAGCTGGGGCCACGTTCACCAAGAAGCAGCTGTACTACAACATGCGGATACGCACGATGCGGCGGGCAGCTGCAGGACTGGCCAGGCAAGCAAAGGAGGGCTGCCGGGTGAGCAGGCAGCTGCAGCTGGCCAGTTGGCATGTACGACGCTGCCAGTTGCCTTGTCAGTGTTATGAAAGAAAGCAGGCAGACGACTGGTCATGCATGTCAACACGGTGCCAGGTTTCAACATTGTAGCATGCGCAGTCAGCATGAAGGTAACATATACCATACCATGCTGAGCAGGTGATGTGGTTCTGCAGGTGCTTGGCAGCAGGTGGGCATCACTACTGTCTGAGCTGGTGCGAGCTGAGAGGGCACTGCAGCAGCAGCTGCACCAGGCGCCAGCCAGCGAGCAGCAAGCGCTGCAGGTGAGGCATAAATAGGCATCATGTGGTCTCTCAGCAGCCAACTTTTTGAGATGTTATCCTGCTCATTCTGTTCAATAACGCATGGTATGCAATGCTGCCTGGCACGAGCCAGCTCACAGCTGTTGATTGTCATACTGTTGCAGGCTCAGCTGTCCAGCATCCAAGCTGCAGCACAGTCAGTAGCAGCCCGCCAAGAGCAGCTTGCCACCAAGCTATCAGCAGACACGCAGGCCTCAGCAGCAGCACTGGAGGATGCAGTTGCTCGGCTGCAGCTGGAGCTCAGCAGTGGTGGCAACATACGGCTAGAGGAGGCCAGGGCTGATGAGGCATGGCTGGCATCATGCCAGGAGCTGCTGCGTAGCAGATTAGTGCAGGCAGGGGATCCAGGGGGTGTTCACGGCATCTCTGATGTGCAGGTGAGCGTGCCTTCTACAGGTTTCACTGTATGGATGTTGCGTGCTTCGCAGCAGAGAGTCACGATAAATGTGCATGCAGTTGAGGCGCATCTCCCTCACCTCTGTACTGCATGCATCCTCAGTGTTTTCATGTGGTTTACGCTGTGCTGCAGGTGGTGTCTGTTGCTCGTGTACACAACCGCCACCTGCGGCTGCAGTTTGACAGGCTGCAAGGCAGCAGCAGCGACAGTGCTGGCAGTGACGACAGCAAGCGGCAGTGCACAGACTACCTGTTCTATGGGGAGCACCCTGCGCTGCCAGGTGAGCGTGCGTGCTGCTGGCACTCAACCTGCCATGATCTGTGCTGTCGGCATATGTGTGTACATACTGCCATGCCAGCAGCTGGACTGACAGGGGTGCGATGTTACTGAGCTGCATGAGGCCAACTCATCATCATCATCATCATCATCATCATCATCATCATCATCATCATCATCATCATCATCATCATCATCATCATCATCATCATCATCATCATCATCATCATCATCATCATGATCATCATCATCATCATCATCATCATCATCATCATCATGATCATCATCATCATCATCACCCATTCAAGCCACAGCATCATCGCCATCAGCCCCGCACCCCACTGGAGCGGAAGAGTGCGGCAGCACTGCATGAGGCCAACTGTGTGCTTTCCCTACTGCTGCAGGAGACGTCATGCATGTTGTGCAGCACGGCTTCAGGCCCTGCAGCGAGTACAGTGCCCAGGGGCTGGATGGCGCAATGCGGCTGGCAAACTGCGTCAACCTGGCAGACCAGCTGCGCATGCACCTTGCCATTCAACAAACCAACACTGGTGCAGGCACCAACAGCGCTGGCAGCAGCAGCAGTGCGTGCGTGCTTGAGGGTCAGCTGCTGGTGTGCAAGGTGCACCTGGGCGGTGCACTGCAGGAGGCAGAGGGGAAGGTGCAGCTGTCAGCCAAAGCAGGTGAGCAACAGTTGAACACTGGAAGCATGCAAACATTCACATTCACAGGGCTTGATCTGGTGCCTAAGATGTATTGTGAAAGGACGAACATTGCAGGCGATTCACTGCTGTGTTGATGTGGCATCCTGCAGGCAGCCAGCTTCTTGGCAAGGATGGGGTGCTGCAGACAGCCGCCTGCCTAGATGGCCCAAGAGTAGATGCGCAGCAGTACCCAGGAGCCAGCGCAGTGTATAGAGTAGCAACCGCAGCAGCTGGCAGCAGCAATGGCAATAGCAGGCAGGTGCTGTCTCAGCACAGGATGTGGTATATGTTTGAGCCAGCAGCTGTGCTGCCTGAGTACCTTGTCGCCTTTAGGTATACAGTCAGCGCAGGCTCGCCGCTAGCAGCTGCAGCAGCACCCAGCAGTAACAGTCTCCTGCTGCCAAGCACCAGCCATAGCAATCAGGTAGCAGATAGTTTAGTACCAACTGGCAGCAGCAGCGGCAGTAGCATGCAGCAGGATCCATTGCTGAAGCTATGTGCCAAGCCGCTGCAGGCATGGCTAGCAGCAGCAGCCTTTGGGCAACTGCAGCAGCAGCAGCAGCAGCAGCATGAGATAGGAACAGCAGCAGCGGTGCACCCGCAGCCTGGTGTAGCAGAGTTAGAGCAGAGGTGCAAGTCACTGCTTGAAGAAGCATCTGCAGCAGCTCCTAGGCAGCAGCTGGCAGCGTTGACACCCTCCTCACTGTCAGCGTTTGTTGGAGGGCAGCAGGTGGGCATTGCTTC
Organism: Tetradesmus lagerheimii; assembly: GCA_902809745.2. Lineage (NCBI taxonomy): Eukaryota > Viridiplantae > Chlorophyta > Chlorophyceae > Sphaeropleales > Scenedesmaceae > Tetradesmus > Tetradesmus lagerheimii. The sequence goes on from CADDIJ020000607.1 coordinate 54,755, forward strand.
TGTTAGTCTGTGCTGCCTGCGCATCAACACAACATGTGCTGCTTCAGCTTACTTGCCCTATGTTGCAATCTTTCGTACAGTCTGCTCCACACCAACCACATTGACGTGTCTGTGCTGCTGGCTGTGCTGCCTGCTTCTCGCAGCTGTCATCGCTGACTCATCTGTCGCTACACGACTGTGGCCTCTCCAGTTGCAGCGGCCTGCTGGGCCGCCTGCCTGCACTGCACAGCCTGGTGCTGTCCTTCAACAAGCTGACAGGCCTGGAAGATCTGCTGCCGCATGGCTGCAGCGTCTGCCAGCTGACGTCACTTGATGTGGGTCATAACCAGATCAGCAGCTGGCAGAGCAGGTGGCTGGCTGGCTGCTGCCAGCTGGCTGTGCTGGACGCTTCACACAACAGCTTGACGGACATCAGCCACTTACAGCAACTCACCAGGTAGGGATGCTGAGAGAGGATAGTGCAGGGATAGTTACTTGTTGGTCCAGTCACCATCTTGCATGGTATGAGCCCCCAAATCAGCATGGTGTCAGCACGTCACAAAGGAACATGAGCACACAATGATCGACTAGTGCCGAGTATGATATTGCATGGATGTGTGGAATTCAGGCAGAATAGCACCGCTGCAGCGCTGGGAACTTTAACAACCCATCGACGGTGCAGGAGAATGGCGGCGGCATCAAATGCTTCAACTTGAACTGCTTCTGAGAACCTTTTTGCCATGCGTGGGTTGTCCTGCAGGTCCTCACCTCAGTTGCTGCAGCTTGACCTGACCGGCAATCCTGTGCAGCAGAATAAGGCATACCGCCTGCATGTACAGAGCGAGCTGCAGCAGCTCGAGCAGCTAGACCGCCAGGCAGTAACCAGCTGTAGTCCTGCAGCAGCTGTGCTGACCCCGGACCTGCTCAGAGCTGGAGCAACGCAGTGGCATTCACAAAAAGGTGTGCATGGAAAGCCGGGTCCCAGAAACCAGTGGCGCCAGGCACACTTGCTGCGAGCGTTCTGCTTTGCCCTGGCATAACACAGGTGCATTCACACATTTGGGTGGCGTGCAGGCCAGCTGCAGGCGCTCTTGTACGACAATGACTCATGGGTGCTGCTGTGTGCTTCCAAACTTTTCCTGCTTGCAGGGCCAGTTGTAGCTCTCCCAGCTGCTGTAGCATCGGCTGCTGGCTGGCAGCAGCTGCTGCACACAGTGGTGCTTGAGGGCAGGGGCCTGCGCAGCTTAGCTGGCCTGGCTACTGCCAGCAGGCTGGTGGTGGCTAGCTTTGCGGACAACTTGCTGACAGGACTGCAAGGCCTGCAGGGTTGTGGGCAGCTGCTGGAGCTCAACATCAGCAACAACTTGGTTACAGAGGTGTGCAAGCGCATGCAGATGCACTGCATCAACAGTATGTGTCTCCAGATGCTATTCTGTTCAATTACGAGGGCTTGGTTCGATGTGGTCTGCTATGTCACATGGGTTGCGGTGCGCAACAGTTACTAACTTTTTACGATAAAAGCACTGCTGTGTCTGCCTGTCTTTTGTCTGTTGTGCTGTGCAGCTTGGTGAGCTGTCCAGGTTGAGCAGCTTGCGCCAGCTGGATGCCAGCGGCAACCGCATCAGCAGCCTGCTGCAGCTGACGCTGCTGACAGGGCTGAGTCAGCTCAGTGCGGAGGGCAATCATCTCACAAGCTTGGCTGGCGTGACCAGCATGACGGGACTGCTGGAGCTGTATGCAGCACACAATGCTGTCACAGATATCAAGGTAGGATGGCGGCACACATGCGCAAGTGGTGCCTGTATTTCAAGCTTCTCTGCTACCTGCAATGCTGCAAGCCGCATATCATCAACAGGGGGCACCTGCTCGCACAACGCAGGCATGCGTCAGGTCAGCAGCAGACGTTGTGTCCACGGCGTGTGGGCTTTCCGCCTCTGGGCTGCAGCCGTGCACTGAAGTTGTGAGAGCCGTCAGTTGACTTGCAGGACTCAACATACGTGCTGTGCCAATGCTTGCAGGAGGCTGAGCGGCTGTCAGTCCTGCCGCGGCTGGTCATCCTTGACCTGGAGGGTAATCCCCTGGTGGCCGCCTGCGAGGATTACAGGCACCTGCTGCTGTACAGGCTGCGCCACCTCAAGGTGTTAGATGGCGCACCTGCAACAGCAGCAGAGCTGGCAGCTGCACGTGCAAAGCACTCTGGCCGGCTGACGATGAGCTTCTTGGTACGTCACGCGTCACCGAATCGGCCGCCTTGCATGAACGTCCTCATCAATGTCTGTGGTTGTCTGCGCATGACGCACTGGCATTGGTGTCTACCGTCAAGTGCTCACCATAGTGCACCCTGTATGGCATCTAAGCTGACTGCCGGTGGCGCATTTCACCAACTAATGTTGCTCTCATCAAGTACGGCACGTGGTTGCTGTCGTCTGCAGGAGGAGCAGCTTGGGAGTAGCTGCAGCCTTGCTGCTATCAGGAGCCTGGATGTTTCTGGCTTGCGCATTCGGGACGTTGGCACAGTGTTCACCGCTGGCACACCATTTGCCTCGCTGGCAGAGCTGGTGCTGGATGACAACACAATCAGCAGCTTGGCACCACTTGCAGGACTCACATCGTTGCAGGTGCTGAAGCTCAACAACAACAGGCTTGGGGAGGCAGACCCAGCAGGCATCAGCTTTGCAGTGCAACTGCCAGTTGCCAGCTTGACAATCGGGACTGCAGCTGGTGTGGCAACACCGCAGCAGCAGCAGCAGGCAGCTCAGTATCAGTCGCTTCTACCAAACCTGCAAGTGCTGCACTTGGCAGGCAATAGCTTGACATCGCTGCGGCCGCTGCAGCTGCAGTGGCTGCCTGGCCTGCGCAGCTTGTTTGTCAGCGGCAATGAGCTGCAGCGGCTGGAAGGGCTGGAGGGGCTGGGGCAGCTGCGGGAGCTGGCGGCTGACAGGAACAAGATACGGTGAGGCACGCATATGAACCTGATTGTGATGGCAGCATCTCTTGTACCCACACGCTGACTGGCTGGCTGCTCTTGACAAGAGTGGAATAACACGTAGGCTGGATGCCCATGGTCCACACGCGCAGCCCACGAGGTCCACGCACATGTGTTTTTTTTTGCGCTGCACGCACCCTGCATCGCACTACATGCGCTTGCAGCAGGGCATTGGGCATTTTGCTTATGCGCAGCAGCATCTTGCATGCTTATTACTGCATGTCCTGAACCTAGCAATCAGGGCACTCAAAATACCATGCACAAATACGACCTGCCGTTTGGACCGCTGTGCCTGTATCCCAGGGCGCTTGAGGCAGATGCTCTGGCACCGCTGCTGCGCTTGCGTGAGCTACGCTTGGACGACAACCTCATCCGCAGCCTGGCCATCACACCAGCAGCAGCAGCAGCACCTAGCTCTCCCATGTCGCAGTCAGCAGGCGGGGGTGATGGCAGCGGCCTGGCGGGGCTGCTGCCAAGCCTGTGTGTGCTGCAGCTGAGTGGCAACAGGCTGATGGACATGGCTGAATTGGATAGGCTGGCGCTGCTGCCTAGCCTGCTGGAGGTGACCTTGGCAGGCAACCCATTGGCACGCAAGCAGGTGGGCGTAGGCATGGCATGACACTAACAACTGTAGAGAATGCAGATGTTCCTGTGCTGTGTTGTCATCACTGCGCACAGCTAGCAGTATGCTTGGCGTGCTGGCATGTACTGCTGTACCATGAGCAATATGTTACAGGGCATGCAGCGGCACAAATGCTTCTGCCAGCTTGCAACCATTCAACTTGGCATGATGCTCAACAAACCATGCTTGCCGTGCTCTGTGTGCAGGTGCACCGCCCCATGCTCATCAGCCGCAGCCCACAGCTGCAGGTTATTGACGGCCAGCAAGTCACACCGGGCGAGCGGGACTATGCAGAGGAGATGTTCGCACTGCCAGCAGCAGAGCCAGCACCAGCAGACACAGCAGCAGGCCTGCTGGCAGCAGTAGGCGACAACAGGGGTGGCTGGGCACCTCTGACTGTTGCGTCTGCTGCTTCGGGGCCTGGCTGCAACTCTAGCAACGGCAGAGGTACAGCAGCAGGCAAGCTGTCGGCAGTCCCACTGCCAGCTGTTATCAACTACAAGGCTCTTGCACAGGCAATGGCAGCAAACAGTGGAAGCTTGGCTGTGTCAGCAGCAGGTCTGTCTGCGGCTGGTGGACTGCAGCTTCCAGGGGTGGTGTCATCTGTGCCGTCTATACAGTCTGGTGTGCTAGTGCTGTCTGGGGCGTCTGCATTTGGGTTAGAAGGCACATCTATTGGCATGGGGAGCGGTGCCGGCAGGAATGCAAGTCCGAATGGTAGCTGGGCAGGCGGAAAGCAGAGGCCAGTCAGTGGCGGCAGGCAGAAGGCAGCAGCTGGCAGTGGCAGCCCAACGCGGCGCGTGACGGGGTCTGCCAGGGTAGAGGGTAGTGGCAGTCCTGGCAGGAGATTCGCTGGTCGGCAGGTGGCCTACAGGGGTTACTGATGTGCTGCTGCGGTGGGATTTTGATGTATTGCTGTGGGCCATATGTGTAATCCGTAGGCTCTATATTTTTGCTGTACGGGAACCTCTTGGCTTCACCCTGTCCGTCCTTTGTTTGACTTACTCATGCAACAACAAGGCCCACAACCGAGTTCGCTGGCGTTTCACAACTGCAAGCCTGAGTTATTCTCTCCCAAAATGCCCCAAGACTCTGCGGCTGTGCTGAGTACACATATGCGTATGCATACGTATGCGTATACGCGTATGTGAGCCCAGAACACTGTATGGGTTGTACGCACATGTAAGACAGCAGAGCGCTGACCAGCGCTGGCTACCTCTCAGATGTGTACGAGCACAACCGTTGTGCCAGCGGCTGGCACAAAACAGCTGCTAATCCAGCAGCGTATCGTTATAGCTGAACCATCCGCTGCTGAACCTTGACGCCAGCAGGGTATAGGCTACAGCTGCAGCTGCCCTACCAACGAAACGGTACCTTTATCTGCCAGACTGGTAGTAGAATATCCGGGTAATCTCGTGTAGAAGAGTACGATTATCCAGCTGCAGTACTGAGGTTATCTGCACTACTCACGGGTTACCGTGTCGCTTTCAGATGGATAGATGGCAGCAGTGGGGGGAGCGATGCAGGTCATAGTGCCGGTCAGCAGTCTGCAGTGGAGGGGTAACATGCTAATTTGACCAAGTCCATCCCTGCTAGTGTTGGGCATTCGAATGTAAGATAAGTATCAATAGTAATCAACTCGATAACTTTGAGGGCTTGCAGCGTGTTCTGCAGGGGTCCTGGAGCATTCCAAGAGTTACGCCGCATACATGCGTCGACTATATGCCGCAGGCACGTGAGAACGTGCTTTAAATGTGTTTACATGGTCATGATCTTGCATTGGCGACAGTTGCAGACCAAGCGTACGCCTGTGCATGAAGCACAGCCGACCCAGGCTGAACAGCAGCAGGGAGCAGGGCCTGCAGTGGGGTGGGCAGAGTGGTGCTTACCACTACCGCCACACGCGCAAAATCCCGGCGAGAGAAATTCAAAAATGGGATATAATTTCAATATTTCAGGACAACAACACCAGGCAACACCTGCTGAGTGCGCTGCTCCCTGCTGAGCAGGTGACACAACCTTTGGTTGGTGACACCTGTCATTTCTGTCACCGGCTGAGTGACTTAGTCCATAAAAGCCACCTTCCCTGCAGTTTACAGACAAATTTTCTGCCCTACCCACCACAGCGACAGGCGAGCTGGACTGTCGTGGAGAAAGGAGACTACCCAGGCCACGATCATCTCGAGTCAACTGGCCGCCGCCCAGGTTCCGCCCAAGGGTCTTCAAGCAGCACAAATACTGCATATCGTCAGCGACATGGCTCTGGAGCCTCTACCGACACTCGCAGTTTGGAACAGCAACCAAGGTCTTCCAGCCCCTGCCTTGGCACCGTCACAGCGTCAGCGCGGCTTCTCCCCCGAATACGAATGATTCAAAGTGCCCGTGTTGGCTTACAAGTAAGAGTACTGTCCACGACTGCCTGCAGGGGCACGGCGGTGAAACTACTGCGGCAGGGCCTAGAAGTCTTCTCCGGGTGGCGACACATGCAGAACGCGTAGCAGCAGTGGCGAGCATCAGATAGCAGCAATGTTGTAATGCAAGTGCACCCTCGTTCCGGCCCCATCCGAGTTAGACAGGCACTGCTTTCCCGCCAGCTGCCCCTGACCGCTCTCCGCAATATTCCTTTCAGCAAGTTCTATGCTGCCCGCAGGTCGCCAAATCCGTGCTCTGTATGTTCAAGCAATTGTGGCAAGATTGGGCAGCATGTTGATATGCCGACCGTCTGCTGGCAGCAAACGCTTGTGATTGAAGCAGCCTGCAGGCAGCTGCTGCATGATGCCTTGCTGCTGCACCTCTCTCACAACTGCTCAGCCCTCAGTGACTTGGGCCAGAGCATACAACAATTGCTGCACCACCCTCGCATGTGCTCGTCCCACAGTCACGTGGGTTTCGAGCATGCCTTGCTGCTGCACCATCTAGGTACTTTACAACCGCTCAGCCCTCCGTGACTCGGGCCATGGCCAGCAGCAAAGGAACGGCTCCACCACATGCAGCTGCACCCCAATGCCAACAGCGCCTGCTGCTGTTGCACGCTGCCGAATGCCGGCTCAGTTCATGAAGCCTCGGCAGTTCTTGGCCCCGCACGCGCACGGCACCTTGCGCGCATCCTCCTCAAAATCAAACTGCACACACACACACAGCAGCAGCAGCAGCAGGAACTGTTTTGAGCAATGCTGTGAGGTAGCCTACAATGCGAGCAGCAAGATGCCTGCAAAGCAAGCCAGCACCAATCCAAGCTGCACCAGCATACTGCGCATTGCCTGCATGCAGCAGTAATACAAGCCAGTCACAACGCTGCTGGCTGCAGCACATGCGTGCCTCACCAAGTCACCCAATCATAGCCACAGCATCAGTGCCATCGGCCCCGCACCCCATAGAAGCGCACGAGAAGACCTATGCCCTACTTCATTGCACCCACCTTGTAGTCATAGGCCAGCTCCTGGCCCAGTGCGATGGCCTTCTTGGCGTAGATGCCGATCTTGCGGGTGCCGTCGATGGTGAAGATCTTGGTGTAGCAGTTGGGGTCGCAGCTGTGGTTGATGAAGCGCGCACGCCCGCCACGCACCGTGGCATCAGCCACCCACTCGCCATCAATCCTGCAGGCGCATGCAACGCAAGCGGCAAGCACCAGCAGCAAAAACACCAGTTGAGTGATTGGCTCCCACTCAGAGGCAAGCAGCAGACAATGCACTGCAGGCACTTGGGGCATATGGAGTAGGTAGAGGTGGTGCTGGCAGCTGCCAACACTGCAGATACGCTTCACAAGAGCAGCGAAAGCACCCACCCTGCTGGCGAGCTTGTGCTACAGCAACAGCACCACGACCAGCACCTGCTCGACCCTCAACCCTGACCTACACCCAAACAAGTACCAACATTGCAGCAACCCCAGGGACTGTAGCAGCCGATGGCAGTCCATGCGGCCGCCGTTGCATCCAAGCGCCAGCAACGGCCCTGCAGCCCCGCATTGTGAACAACAAATGCACACACAAAACCCTCGCTGTCTCACCTGAAGAGGTAGGAGGAGTCCTGTCCAGCCGCCTCATACATGCGCTCCCGCGTGTCACTCAGCGCTGGCCGGATCAGCTCCCCCACATACTGGATGATGAACTCGTCAGCGCCAATCTCCTCCCCAGCAAACAGCCCCCAGCCGTGCACACCGCTGCGCTCAAACACCACCTTCTTACTGCGAGCAACCAGGTTCTTCCACTTGGCAGCCTCGCTCAGGTTGCTGCCAGCTTCACCCTTGACCATGGCTCGCAGCTGGCTGCGCTGGCCCCTGCTGCTGCCTGCCGCGCTGCTGCTGCTGCCGCTGCCAGCTTGATGCCCCGTCAGCCCTCCTGCTGCCGACTGCCCCCCAGACTGACTAGTCCTGCCAGACGCGCCTGGGGCACCATCCAGGGTGAGCAAGCAAGCTGGCAACGCATACGGCACAGCCATAAGGTAGCCATTGTCCTGCAGGAGGCCTGCAGAAGCCTCAGCTGCATTGCTGCGGCGCCTGCGGGCCTGTAGCGCTTGTGTGAGGCTTTTGCAGAAGCCTGGGAGCTTCGTGACAGCAGCGGCTTGCCGCATCTGCGGCAGATCCATCGCCCTGCCGCAGCCTGGACCTGATGCTGCTGCAGCAGCTGCCTTACGGCTGCGCTTGGCTGGACGGCTCGCTGCTGCAGCTCCTGCTGCCTTACTGCTGCTGTTGCTAGCAGCCCCTGCTGCTGCTGCTGCACCGGCGCGCTTAGCGGAACCAGCACGTTGGCTGGAGCCTACTGCAGTTGTTTGCTGCTGCTGCTGCTGCTCCTTGTGGTGCTTGCTGCCACGCAGGCCAAACATAGCTGCCTGGATTGCTGCACGCGTGTCATCATCTATGTCTTCATCTGCTGCTAGCGCCTGCAGCTGCTCCTGCATTGCATCATCAGCTGCTGCTGCTGCTGGCGATGACTCTACAGCAGGAGTGGCGCTGCGGCTGCGCTGCGGCCTGCCACTTGCTGCTGCAGCTGCTGCAGCTACTTCAGCAGCGCTGTCGGGAGTTGAACGCTGCGAAGCACGTCGTTTGCGGGGCTTCAGCTGCACCTCTGCTGCTGCTGCAGCAGCTGCTGCTGAAGTATCCACATCAGCTGAGCCTTCACCTGCTGGTGGTGCTGCCGCTGCAGCATCCCCCCTCGTGCTTCTTCTGATGCCGTACATGGCCTCTTTCGCTGCTGCTGCTGTTGCAGGGTCCAGCTCAGCAAGGCAGGACTCCAGCACAGCAGCTGACTCCCCCTTGCGCTTACGTGGCCGCCCACCCTTGGCCTTCTGCTGCTGCTGCTGCGGCGCTTGCTGCTCCTGCGCTTCCACAGTAGGGGATACAGCAGCATTCTGCTGCTGATCCTGCTGCAGCGCCTGCTCTGCTGCTGGCTGCAGCTGCTTGCCGGCTGCTGCCTCCTCACCCTGCTGCTGCTGCTCTGCCTCTGCTGCTGCTGTATCCCAGCCCTCTTCCTCAGATTCTGACAGCAGCTCAGAATCTTCCTCATCTGTCATGTACAGTGCATCTTCACATCCAACGAAAGACCTTCGCAACACAATGCGGCTGCGCACTCGCACCCCCGGCCAGACAAAGGGTGCAGCCACCTGCGCAGGGAATGCACTAGCTACAATAGAGCGCGGCACATGATTGGTTGAGGGACCTGCTGCCGCAGCTGCTGCTGCTGCATCTGCTGGGGTGCTGCTTGCAGGCTCGCCAACAGGCGAGGGAGTGAGCGGCGCTTCCGCTGGTATCGCTTCACCGCGTTTGCCGAACTGCTGCTGCTGCTGCTGCTGCTGCAGGGCCTTGCCTGGTGACAGCACACGCGGTGACTGCAGCGGCTGGTGCTGCACCCGCTGCTGTAGGCCTGGCGGGTGTGAGCTGCTGCGTGACAGCTGCAGCTGCTGCTGCTGCTGCTGAGGCCTGCTATGCTGCCGCTGCATCACTCCTGCCTGCTGCTGCTGCTGCTGCCACTGCTGTTGGTATGCGTCTGCAGCAGCAGCCTGCTCTTGCTCCTGCTCCTGCATCTCCCCATATGCTGCATCAACCAGCCGCAGCAGCACCAGATCCATCACCCACACCAGCTGATGTGGCTCATCTGCGTGACGCATCAGCTGAAACGGCGACAGGCTCGCCTCACTAATGCGGCGCCGCAGCGTATGAATGCACATGCGCTGCGCCGCAGCAGCTGCTGCTGCTGACTGCCCATGCAGCAGCCAGCATTCTGTCGCATCCTCGAATGGCGGCAGCTGCTGCAGAATGCACTGCGGATCAGCGAGCCCCCGCTGAGCTGCCTCTATGAGAGCTGCATACGACGCGAGGGACTGCTGTAGGCTTGCTAAGTTGGCGGGTGTGTTACTTGGGTGCTGTTGCAGCCAAACCTGCCCTGGCCGGAGGTTTGATGCTGCTACAGCTTGCTGCAGCGTCTGCCAGTCGAGCAAAGTGTTGTGCAGCTGCAGCTGGGGTGGCGGTAGGTGCCAGAGGTAGCTGCTGCTGCAGGTGATGACTGCTGTCATGTATGCGGCTGTGCCAAGCGCCAGCATGCGCACGTTGTTGCGCAACTGCAGGATGACGCAGCAGCGGCAGCGGCAACACCATAGCAAGAAACAGAACCTGAGCAAGAGGCATGTGACAGCTGCAACAGCGTGAGGTGGGGGGTCTGCTGATTGAGCACTACTCTGCTTGCAGCTGTACATCAGGCGAGTTCACTACACACAGTCATGCATCAACAATAGTCTGAACTTGTCTCAACAGTAGCTGTAGCCAGTCGCATTACGCTATTGCTTTTCAAATTCACTACACACAGTCATGCATCCATACCAGCAGGTGCATTCAAACGCCACCAACCACACATCTGCTCTGCAAGTCAACAAAACCTAACCCACCAGCTCCATAGTACGCAGCAGCTCCAACCGACAAGCCTCAGCTTCCCCTTGAAGCTCCACATCAGCAAACGGCAGCGGCTGGCCAGGTGCCAGTGGCTGCTCGTACGGCGCAAAGTAGACCAGGGCTTCCAGCAGGCTCAGCTGCACAACCTCGCAGTCTTCGGTGCCGTCGAATGCGCAGACGTACACCGGGCGCTGACGGCTGCTGCTGCTGCCGGGCACCTCGTACATGCCTGCGGGGGTGTTGGAATGCGGGTGGCGCGGCATAGGCAGGGTGTTGCACAACCTCAGAGTGCGTAGCAGAGTGTGAGTAAGCATGTGGCAGCGGACAACAGTGAGCAAGACGCAGCAGGCAAGCAGCCAAACAGCCAGGCAGCTAGGCAGCCAGGCAGCCAAGCATCCAGCTGCCCACCTGTAGGGAAGCGTGCCTCTACATCAGCCAGCGTCTCAGGCCCTGTCCACTCCATGCCCTGCTCGCAATGGTCTGGCCAAGCCCTCGACTTACCATTCACACACATCGAACATCAACTCCGAAGCATCACCCGGCCCAATGCTTCAGGCTACACTTCTCCCCGTCTGTAGAAAAGCGCGCCTCCACATCGGCTGATGTCCCAAGCTCACCCAAACCTTGCGCAAGAGGCTCGGCAAGTTGAGTGGCATGAAACATGCAGCACCATACCCTTGCTCACCTGTTGGGAAGCTTGCCTCCACATCAGCCAGCGTCTCAGGCAATACTGGTGTCCAAATAATAGACACATGTGGAAGCGGACAGCATGTGCGCAAACCCCAGCAGCCAAGCATCCAGCACCCACCTGTAGGGAAGCGTGCCTCCACATCAGCCAGCGTCTCAGGCCCCGTCCACTCCATGCTCTGCTCGCTGGAGGGGTCGTGCGCGCTGGTGCTCCAGCACCACACTGCCTGCTCCGACCACCTGCGCAGGCGACAACACGCAGTAGCAGCAACGGCAGCAGCAGCAGCAGCGAAAGTATTAGAAGCCAGAAGGCTGCTTGACTGCTCCAGCACCACACCGCCTGCTCCGACCACCTGCAAAGAGCAACAACATGCAGCAGCAGCAGCAACGGCAGGAGCAGCAGCAGTGTTAGCCGGAAGTCAGGAGGCTGACAAACCAGCAGTTGTGCTGTTCGTAGGCCTGGAAGACGTGCTCTGCTAGGCAAGTAGCAAGCGTGGACGTCCCGACACAAATGAATCAGCCACAGGTGAAAGCAGTGCAGCCGGCCAGTCAAGGCATCAGACTAAACAGATGGGCAGCTCACTGTTGCGTGGTTGTCATGGCCAGCTTGGCTGCTGCGAGCCTGTCATGTGCCTCATGCAGCTGCGCCATGCCTGCCTGGCAGTGGCCCATGCTCTCATCGACAAGCAGCTTGGCCTGCTCAGCAGTGCCGGCAGACCCAGCAGCAGCAGCACCAGGCGGCAGTGCTGCAGCAGCAGCTGCTGCTGCTGCTGATGTGCTGGCGGGTGGCTGCTGCTGCTGCTCCGTGTAGTGCTGGCCGTGCACGTCCATCTGCTGCTGCATGTGCTGCTGCTGCTGCTGGGGTGGTGGCGGAGGCTGGCTATGTTGCTGCTGGTAGGGGGGCAGTGGCGGCTGACCGTACTGTTGCTGCTGCTGCTGCAGCATAACAACAGGCACCTGCAGATCAGCGGTTGCATGAGCTGCTGCTGCTGCTGCCACAGCGTCTCCAGCACTGGATGCAGCCAAATCAATCGCCGTGTCAGGCTGCTGCTGCTGCTGTGCAGGCTGTGTCCTGCCTATCTTGATGACCAGGCGGCCGCCAGGCTTTGAGGGGCTCTGAAGCTGCTGATCCTGCTGCTGCGTCTGCTTTTCTTGCTGCTGCTGGAGCTGTTGGTGCGGCTGCTGCTGCTCTGACTGCTGCTTCTGTTGCTGCTCATCAGTATCACCTTTGCTTGCAGAGGCAGCTGCTGTACTTCGAGCTGCAGGAGGCTCAGCTGCAGCTGCTGTTGCAGCAGCAGGCTGCTTCACTGCTTCAAGTGCTGCTGCTGCTGCTGCACTGCCACGCTCAGGCCCCCGCCGGTCTGCAGCAGCATCGCGTTGCTGCTGCCGCTGCTGCTTGGCAGGTGATGGTTGCTGCTGCTTCGGCTGCTGGCGGCTGCCATGCGCAGCAGCATCCTGCTTGCTGCTGCTGCCGACCTTTGCATCAAGCTGGCTGCCTGGCCTGCCACCATCCTGCCTGCTGCTGCTGCCACCACCCTGCCTGCCGTCATCAGGCCTGGCCCCTGATGTGCGAGCTTGCTGCTGCTTCTGTTGTGGCCGCTTGTCAGCAGGCCTTGCATCAGGTTTACTGCCTTGCCGTGGCTCTGCAGCTTTGCCGTCCTGCTGCTTGCTATCCTGTGTGGTGCCCTGCTTTGCTGCTGCCTGGCTGTCAGGCTTGCTGGCTCGTTGCTGCTGCTGCTGCTGCTTGCTGTGTGCCTCACGCGCTTCAGGCGGAGCTTGCCTGCTGCTGCTACTGGGCCTCTCCGCAGCTTGCCGCTGCACAGGTGGCCCGCTGCTGCTCTCGCGCTGCTCTCTATCATGTGGTCTATCGCCTACTGCTCTGTCCGATTGTGTCCTATCCCTGCCTTTATCCTGCTGCTGCTGCTGGCTGCTATGCGGCCTAGGCCTATCTCTGTCATAATCATGCAACGGCCTGCTGCTGCTGTCAAGCTGCCTATCAGGCTGCTGCTGCCGCTCCTGCTGCTGCCGGGCACCACCAGATGTCTTCTCCCTGTCTACTCGCCTATCCCTACTGCTGGACCTGGCACGACCAGCGCCACGACCGCTATCACTGCCACCCGCAGCACCACCAGCAGCAGCAGGGCTCCATGCACGAGGGGATGCCTGCCTGGCCCTACCTCTGCTGCGGCTTCTGCTGCGGCTGCGGCTCCTGCTACGCCTGCGGCCTGCTGCTGCTGCTTTGCTGCCGCCACCACTGCCTGACCTGTAGCCAGGACTGCGGCTGCGAGCCCTGCCACTTGCGTGCTGCTGTTGCTGCTGCTGCCGGTGACGCTCGCTGCCACTGAACGAGCCCCCGGACAACCTCGCAAACACACTTACACGGCCGCCACCATCCCTTGCAGGAGAGCGCGAGCGCGATCTGCGGCGGCCCCCATCCCTATCTCTATCCCTTGGCCTGCCCTTATCTTTGTCCCTGTCTTGCTCCCTGGGGGATTGCTGCTGCCTGTCTGCTGGCCTGCGCTCTCTGCTGCGATCCCGGCTGCGTGAGCGGGCCACACGCCTGCTGTCCCTGTCCCTGCTGCTGCTGCTGCGTTTGCGCCGCCAGCCAGGGCTGTAACCCCTGCTGCGAGACCTGCGCGGCACTTGGCGTCTAGGACTGCGGCTGCGGCCGGAACTGTAAGGTGCCTGCCTGCCTCTGCTTCTGCTCCTGCTGCGGGTGCGGCTCCTGTGTCTGCTTCTGCTGCGGGTGCGGCTCCTGCGTCTGCTCCTGCCACTGTGCCGTCGCATGCTTCTGCTGCGAGTGCGCGACCTGCTGCTGCGAGTGCGTGACCTGCGGCGCTGGCTATGGCTTCTGCTTCTACTCCTGCTGCGGCTGCTGCTGCTGCTGCTACGGCTACTGCTGGACCTGCTGCTATCACCAGAGCTACTGCTGCTGCTTGTACTGCGAGAGCTGCTGCGGCCCCTGCTTCTGCTCCTGCCTCTGCTACGGCTTCGCTGACGCGCACTAGTTGGCTTGCTAGCTGCTACTACCTTTGCTTTACTGTCACTGCCGTTCACCTTGGGCACGCCAGACACTGGCCGCTGCTGCTGTTTTTGCTGCTGCGGCTGCTGCTTGGCAGGTGCTGAGGCTGCTGCTGCTGCGGGTGCTTTCCTTGAAGGTGCGCCAGCTGCAGGCACCTTGCTAGGTGCCGCACCAGTGCCCGGTGCTGCTGGCTTGAGGGCCTTACTAATGCTGGCGCCTTGACTGACAGGTTGACCAGCATCAGCAGCTGGCTTCCTTGCTGCAGGTGGCTTGCTGGTTTGCTTGTCGGTGCCAGGCTGTGCACTGGTACCATTGGCAGCTGCTGGTGTGCCTGACTGCGGTACACACTTGTGAGGGGCAGCAGCTGCTGTTGCATCCATAGAGCTTGATGCCTGCTCAGAAGGACTCCCCATGCCTTCACATGTCGCTGGCTGCTCTGTGGGCATGCTCTTATTCAACACAGCTATGGTCTGAGATTCAAGTGAAGGCGGGCAGCTTGCTCCCTCAGCGTTGCCACCTCGCTACAATGACTGCCCAGTGCTATTACGAAGTGAACGGCTTGTGGACGGGAATGATCAAACAGGCTTAACTGTGTCAAAGGCGCTGTCCTCCGAGGAAATGTCGACAAAACGCGCCGTTGTGCAGGGTCCAGCCTCGCATACTATATGATCCCCATGCATTGAACATCAAGACAACATCATGGTCAGCATCAAGTTCGCAAGGGTCACTAGTGTGTCTGTCAAATGACATTCGCATTCTGCTGTTTGCTGTCATCACTAGTCCCTCAGCGCCCATAGCAGCATGCGATACCCTTTGATCAAAGTCACTGCAGTGATTATACGTCGTTGACACTGCGCGTTCGCGACTTCTTACCTGATTCAGTTGTGTGAGCTACTCGATCCTTTCTTGATACCGTGTTGTGAGCGCGTAGTCGATGCTAAGCAAAGGTTAGGGAGTTACTGTGCTAGCTGAGCTCCGGCGGGATGAGTGCGAGCCAGCCAGGTGGGGTTCCTTTGCAGAGACACCTGAAGCAGCTGCACCTCTCACCTGCATGCTGCACACCTGTACGCTGCTTTCACTCCATAGAATTGCCTGCAACGTTTACAGCCGTGTATTTCAGGTTGCTGTGACGTTGCTGGCTTCTTGCGCACGCCCTTTAGAGCTTTAACCACCTTGCTCTCCGCTGCTGCCGCTGCTGTTTGTACTGCTGCTTCCTCTGCTGCTGTTGCATGCCTTGTGCTCCACAGCCTTCACAGATTACATTGAGTTTGAGCACTCGGACAACTCAGGCAATGCCTCGGATGAGGAGACGCTGCTGTTTCCTGGGGGCGTGCACAGCCAGCAGCTTGAGGACCGAAACTTCTTTGGGCTGCTGAAAGACATTTGGAGGGTACGCGCAGCAGCAGCTACAGCGCAGAAGGAGAAGCACCTGCAGCTACCATAGTGATGCCGCAGCGGCGGCTTGCATTGCATTGAGGCGTACCAGTAGCCTTGCAGGACAGTGGAAATGGGGTTCATGGCACCATGGGGAAATAGCTACTGCATTGCCCGGCTGCAGGGGTTGACACCAGCAGTGGCTTCCTCGCAGCAAGTGTGCTTCAGCAAGCAGTCTGAATCAAGCTTGCACTGGCCCGGAATGGGCAAGCAGGCCTGGCACCAACCTCCAGCAGTGCATAAATGAAAGCCCTCTCCTGCAGGCATATCCTGCTCACCAGCAGCTGCACTGCTTATCAGCATCTGCTGCGTGAAGCTGCCTCGCCCTGCTGGTCACATGTGGTGCTGAACTCCTGCCCCGTGCTGCTGCTGGCTGCAGCCTGGCGCTGACGCTGAGAGCAGCCGCGTGAACCACAGCTTCTCTGCAGAAGAGAAGCGCAAGCTCAACGTGTATGAGAGCATCGACTACTTTGCACCCAACAGCGCAGTGTACAGGAGATGGCTCGCACGGCAGGTGCGCTGCACCAGCTGCAGACACGCAGTACCAATCTGCACAATGCTATATACGTCTTCAGCAAATGTGCGGGCATGCGTGCAATCTTCCACCTGCCTAGCATCACATGTCTACATCAGCCTGTCGTGTCAGACAGTCGTCTATGTCTGAGTGCATCTGCTGTACCTCCTGCTGCTTGCAGCCTCATCGCCGCGTTTGGGACAGGTGGCTGATGATGGGCAGCATAGGCGTCACCACAGGCCTGGTGGCCTACAGCCTCTACGTGGTAAGCAGCAGCAGCAGACGCAGATGCAGCAACAGCAGGTGCACAGCAGTGCCAGTTGGCAGCGTCAGCTGCAGTGCCCCTGGCGATCAGCAGCTGCACAGACTGCACTGGCAGCTGGGGCGTGAGTGTTATGCTGCCTGTGGTGCAGCTGCAGTGCTGCACGCAGCTGCTGGCAGGAGCAGACAGCACCTGGGCAGCAGCTGCGCACTGGTGTTGGGCACCATCAGCAGTTGTCGCCGACAGACAGGCTGACGTAGACACGTTGATATGGAGCACTGAGTATCAGCGGCAGCAGACATACGTGAGACGCTACACATGCTCTGGCTACAGCGTAACCACAGCAACCTGCGCGCTACATTGCGGGCTGGTTGGTATTGGCTGTAACACAAAGCTCACCTGCAGGAGACGTACTTCAGCTCAATTCAATGTGTGTCGTCATGCTCTGCTGCAGGTGATCAATGTGCTTGCTGAGTTCAAGTACGGCATCACGCGCTGGCTGCTGCTGCACACCAACCTGTTTGTGGCGTGGCTGTTCAACACGGTGGTCAGCCTGGCCCTGGTGGGCGGCAGCAGCGCACTCGTGGTGGGATGGGCGCCAGCAGCAGGCAGCAGCGGCGTGCCGGAGGTGATGGCATACCTCAACGGCATACTGCTGCCAAAGGTGAGAGCGCGGCCGTTTCCTTGGAACCACAGTCAGAGCAGCGGAATGATCTGTCAGTGCCTTGTTAGGCTTGAAACGAATGCGCCAACTCTGCCAGGGAGTCTGGTTGCTGAAGTTAGCTGCTTGTCTGCTTGAGCACCACACGGCAGGACTGGCTACGCCATTGCCTCATCTCCTGCATTGGCCAACCACGCTACCTGCTTTAACAACTCAACCATCCCACCGGCTGCTGCTCCAGGTGTTCAACATCTTCACAGTAGTAGTCAAGTTTGCCAGCTGCGCACTAGCAGTTGCGAGTGGGCTGCCAGTGGGCCCGGAAGGCCCCATGATCCACATAGGAGCAGCACTGGGTGCAGCCCTCAGCCAAGGTCACTCCACAACGCTAGGGTTCAGCACCAAGATCTTCCGGCGGTTTAGGAACCCCAAGGACAAGCGGGACTTTGTGACGGCTGGTGTGGCGGTTGGAGTGGCGACAGCGTTCAATGCGCCGATTGGCGGGCTGCTGTTTGCTTTCGAGGAGGTGGCATCGTTCTGGCAGCACAGCCTGGGCTGGCAGGTGCGTGTGTGAGGGCTCTGCAGCTGTCCTTGATTGTCCCTGGTTGTAAGCAGCGACCTGTGACATACTTGCAATGCACATATAGGGTAAGAGTCTTGATTGCAGAGTTTGCGGCGCATTACAAGACGTTTCATTGCCTGCAGGGTGTTGTGCATGCAATTCTGCACTGACAACTCATCAGCGCTGATGAATATTTGCCTCTGCCTGCTGCTGCTGCTGCTGCAGATATTCTTTGCGTGCATGTGTGCCACGCTGACGCTCAACCTCAGCCGCAGCGCTGGCAAGGCACTCCTGCACAGCGGCAGCTTCGGCTGGTTCAACCAGGTGCGGCGCTGCAGCCAAGTTCCAGCTGTGGTTGTACACCATGTACAATCCATCTTCCTCGATCAGCCGCCGCTGCTGCACAGATGCCATGACACACGCTTGCTCTGCTGCAGGCGCAATATGCACCTCACAGTACAACAGCTCTGTACAAAGACAGATATTAAGATATGTTATGTCGGCTGCGTGCTGCATTTGCTGCAGGATGTTGTGTTTGAGGCAGGGGTCGAGATCAGCGCTCACATCCTGGCCGTTGTGCCAGCTGCTGTTGTGGGCCTGCTGTGCGGTGTCCTGGGCATAGGGTTCACCCTGCTAAACCTCAAGATAGCGCGGTTCAGGGATGCCACGCTGGCGCGTTACAAGTGGCGGCGGTGCATTGAGCCGTGCGTGCTGGTGGTGGTGTATGTGACGGGCACGATGCTGCTGCCGAGAATGTTCCCTTGCACGCCAACACGCTGCGTCACATACCAGAACCAGGTGAGGCAGTGCGTGCTGTCAAACATAAACTTTGTCCAGCTGGTTGCTTGCTTTAATCCAACGTACAGCGATGGCGGAAGCCGTCGGACTAGGGATCATGGGCATCTTGAAAAGATTATAACCCTTGATCTTATCCGTGCCGCCCACTGCTGTCTCCCTGACGTCCTTTGTGCAGGTGTACTGCGGCATTCAGAACGTGACAGCAGCCCTCAACGGCACAGGGCCCCCAACCGACACGCCGCCGCTGCAGCTGCCACTGTACACCTGCAGCACGGGGCCTGTCATGGCAGACAACGGCACCTGGATCCCATCAACGGGCACCATCACGCCTGACTCGCCCACCAACGCATCAGCTGTGGTGTTCTACAACGAGCTCGCCACGCTCATGCTGAACACAGGTAGGATGCAGCTGAGCTCGCTGCTGCAACTTTTATTTACCGCAGGTACTGCTGTGTTTTTCTGCAGATCACAACACCTGGTGTCTCCGGTGCCTGATGCAACTCCTTGCTGAAGCATGTCTGGCTGGAGCCCAAGCACTGATGCAGACACTGACTGGGATCATGCATGTGCCTGATATCCCCACGCAGGTGACGAGACCATCAAGCACTTGGTGTCGCGTGGCGCGCACAGGCGCTTCAGCTACCAGTCGCTGATGGTGATGCTGGCCTGGTACTTCCTGGGCGCGGCAGTGGCGGCAGGCAGCGCCATCTCCTCAGGACTGTTCGTGCCCATGCTCATGTGAGTTCACGCCCACATTGTTGATGTATTAGTTTGCATGCTTGGGGCGGCAGGCAGCAGCATCTTATCAGGCCCGTTCGTGCCGATGCTCATTTGAGCTGCGTGAATGAGGTTGGGCATGTCGCCAAGTCTTGGTGTGAGGCCAGCTGGTGGGCTGTAGGCTGTAGTGACAATCACCATGCATGCATGCTCCACGTTATATGGTTGGCACACATGGGACTGGGCGCTACCGATATGCTGGGTGCTGGTCATGTAAGGGCGTGGATAGCTACTATCCCCAGCCGCATGTACAGGTTACGCTGTGCCTTGCTCTCTGCATGTAGTTTGCTTGTGTTGACGGAGGATGACCTGCTGTTTGGCCTGCTGCTGCTGCCGCTGCTGTGCAGGATGGGCAGCATCCTTGGGAGGCTGGTGGGGCTGGCCACGACAGACATCGCTGACAAATACGGGCAGCTCTTGAGCAGTGAGTGTGCTGGCAGCTCAGTTCAAGCGTCGCGTAAGGGGCTTTGCAGAAACATGGACAATGGGACGGAAGTGAAAGCAGTAGTGCTGCTGTAATATGTGACGGTCTTGTCTGTTGCAAGGCACCATTTTTTGAATCACAGCTGATCACGGTGTTGCAGCTTTGGTGGTTTCCCCTTTTGCTGAGTCATCATGCTGATAGTAATGTCATGTCTGGTGCGTTCTCTGTGCCGTCAGGCTGGACCATGACTGGTGCCCTGTCCAACCCTTGGTCCTGGATCGACCCTGGGGCGTTTGCACTGGTGGGAGCAGGTGAGGCGGGCTGTGCAGCTGCGGGTCAACATGCTACTGCTGCTGCTGGCTCCCGTCCCTGTGTGCAGACATTCAGCCGGCCATGCCAGTGGCAGGACGTGCTGTGCAGCTGTGGGTTATGATGCCGGTTAGGTCATCGGCGGGTTGGTGTGCCTGATGCTGGGCCTGCTACCTGTGTTTAGCGAAGCCAAAGGCAGCCCTTGCGTCACACACTGACCAGGCACAGCTACGTTGCAACTACGCCACGCCTGCTATTGCTTCCTGTGCCCGCTTGGCAGCGCGGTTGCTGTTGTACATGTGTGTTTCACCACTTGCTGTGTACACTGTGCAGGTGCCTTCATGAGCAGCGTCACGCGGCTCACCATAGCGCTGGCTGTGATCATGGTGGAGATCAGCGATGACGTGCACATGCTGCTGCCGGTGCTGGTGGCCATCATGGTGGCAAAGTGGGTGGCGGACGCGGCCACGCACTCGCTGTACCATGCGCTGCTGGAGGTCAAGTGCGCACCATTCTTGGTGAGCTGCCGTGCTGTGCTGTGCGAGGCCTGGGATGTGGGGACTCACATGTCATTTATGCATCGGGACAGATGGGATGGGATGGTAGCGCACGCGCCACCCGTGTTGTTCATGCATTGAGCTGAATATTTATGTAATCGTCATGAGTATATGTAAATTCAAATGCTGCATTGTGTTCTGTGTGGTTGTCGTGCAGGTGCACGAGCCTGTGAGCAAGTTCAGCTTGGAGCTGCTGCCTGTCAGCACAGTCATGCGCAGCCCGGTGGTGACGCTGGAGCTGCACATGAAGGTGCGTCGAGCCTGGCAGTGGCAGATATCTGCGCTGTGCGTTATTTACTTGCATCGATCGGTGGCGCTTTAATTTCTGATTGCTGGCGCCTGTAGGGCTCAAGGTGAGCAGTCATAGCTACTTGCTCATCAGTGTTTCTCTGCTTTGTGCAACTCGCCTGGAGGTGCACATGAACGGATGATGTGTGCTGCTGTGCTGTCCTGCAGGTGGCGGACATTCAAGCAGTGCTAAGAGACACCAGTCACAACGGCTACCCAGTTGTAAGAGATAGCTCTGCTGGCCAGATCTGCCTTGGACTGGTGACGCGTGGCCACCTACTAGCGCTGCTGCAGCAGCTCATAGACGGCTACAACATACACGGCGGCACCAACCGGGGTGCGGCGAACGGCATCAGCGCTGCAGCGGCAGCGCCATCAGGGGATGCTGGCGTGCAGGCGCAGCGGCAGCAGCAGCAGCAACACCAGCAGCCGCTGCTGGCTCGGCAGGTGGGGCGCTGCTGCTGTGTACAGAACGCTCTCAGGATTAGAATTGCATGGTCAGCATGCTTGGGCTGTAGTCATGCTGCTATCATGGTGCCATGCCGTGTATGGCCTGCCAGTTGCCATAGGAATGTTCTACACCCCACTTGCTGCGGCATTCATGACATCCATGGTAGCACACTTTCCGCTCACTCCTGCCACTGTGTTGTATGTTGTGTGTGCAGCTGTCCTGGTCTGAGTTGAACCGCAAGATGATGGAGCCTGTAGAAGAGGCCAACAGGGCAGCGCCAGAGCAGCAGATGGTGGCCATACAGAACGCAGCAGACTGGGAGGTAGACCTGGCGCCTGGGCTGCTGTCACAAGTGGTGGACCTCTCACCATACGTCAACAGCAGCGCTCTGAAGGTAAATCAGCACATACATGTAGGCAGTGCCGGCAGGTTCTGATATTAACAGGCGTTGCTGTCGTGGCTCTCATTGAATGCATAAGTTCGGTCACGCCTAGTCTTGGCTGTCGCAACGGCGCAGCTGGGTCACCTGCTCTGTTGCTGTCGTCTGTTGTTCCCGTGCTGCCTTGTGACATTCATATTGTTGCCTGCCCATGTCACAACAGGTGCAGGAGACGATGTCCCTGGAGCGCACCTACATCCTGTTCCGCAACATGGGCCTGCGGCATCTGGTCGTCGTGGACGAGCACAACCGCGTGCGCGGCATCGTCACCCGCAAAGACCTGCTAGGGTTCAAATTGGACGAGGCAGTGGGCAGGGCTTTGCGGCGCGTTGAGTCATCACGGCAGCTGGGGCAGGCCAACTGGCTCAACACCACACCACCTGCTACACCCTCTTCATGGCGGCCACATGCCGCAGGCTTTGCTGCGCCGATGCCGGCTGTGCGGTAGCGGCAGTGTACAGTGGTGTTGATGCTGCTTTCGGGCTGGAGTGGCCAGTGTTAGTCCTTATTCGAGGGGGTAGGGCGGGAGACATGCTGCTTACTGCAGCAGTTGTTGAATGGCTGGGGTGTGGTGCGCTGGTGCTGTCTGGTTTGTGCAGTGGGGAGCGTCTGTGTTTGGCGGCTGCATGCCAGTGCTATGCAGCGTGATGTGCAGGATTGTAATGCTGCTGTTGGTTATTGGGAGGGTGTCGGGTAGCTGGCATGCTACCACCACTAGGATATATTTTCTGCACTGCCACAACTGGCAGCTCTGAGCTGCGGCGCAGCAGTTGCAGCAGCAGCAGCAGCGTCCTATGGGTTTGGACGCAGCTTTTTCATCCAACATCATGCGAGCGCCTCCAAGGGGCAGGAACATAGTACATGGCTGCCAGCCCACCAGTCGTGGTGGAGCGTCATTTGCTCCATCATTGCGCCCAGCTCTGCGTGTGACTGATTGCGTTGTGAGGCGCGCCGAAGTTATGTCGTAGGATGGCCTCATCTGGTGGCCGCTGTCCAGTGAGCTCCAGCATGTGCCTAGTCAGGCTAACAGGGTGGGACCCGTACGTGCCGTTTTTCATTGCCTATGTTCTGCTGGGCAAGCGTTATGTTACATTAGTTTGACCAGCAGGGTTTGGCATCCAAAGTTTGCAGCCCTGCTTGGCGGTGATGGGACCGTACAGCCCGCCTGCGCGCAGTATGTAAGCAAGGAACGAAGCTCATATTTCGTGTTTCAGATGTTTTCAGGGGCGCATCTGCTTGTCTGCAGCTGTGGCTGTACTCCATCATGACATGCCTGGAAGCAGCAGCAGTGAAGACGATGACCGAGTACAACACTTACATTTCAAGCTTGTCTTACTGGGAGATCAAGGTGTTGGCAAGACCGCCATAGCAAAGCGTCTGGCCAGCGGAGAGTTCAACGCACAGTGAGCACAGCTCGTAGAGGTGCAAGACCGAGCAGTGGCCCGCTGACTGGCAAGATGGCTAACGCTTTTGCTTACGTTCTTCCGCAGATATCACACGCCGACCGTGGGTGTCGAGTTCTACAAGGCAGAGCTGCTGCTCAGCCATGGCATACACACAACACTGCAGGCAAGTTGTACTGCTGTATGCAGCTGATCTTCCATGACGCTGCAGCCCTGGCAAGCAGGCATGCTGACATACTCTGTGTTGTATTGACTGCAGGTGTGGGATATTGCCAGCAGCCTCAGCAGCCTCACCATGGCAGCAAACTACCTGCATGGCTGCCACGCAGTGCTGTGCGTGCACGACATCACACAGGACCAGGCAAGCACCCAGCCTAGCTGGTCATCAGCATTGGGGCTGTTATTGTCTGACAGAGAGCATTATGTATATGCTGGCAGAGCGTTCTGCACTGCTGCCGCGAGCGTCGGCAGGCCATCTGTGAACAACTGCAATGTGCAGTGCAGTGCAGCGTGCAGTGCAGGCAATGTGCAGCAGTGCAGCATGCGTGCAGTGACATGACGATTTTGCACTCATGCTTGTGTATTGCATGATTGACCTCGCAGCGACCTTAGCTTTCCTCTGGTATTTGCTGAGCATCCACTGCTGCTGCTGCTGCTGGCTCCTGTTGCTGTGCGCAGACATTCAGCCAGCTGTGCCAGTGGCAGGACGTGCTGCAGCAGATGTTTCACAGCACAGGCCTTCCATACATGGCAGTGATTGCCAACAAAGCAGACACAGATGTTTTGGCAGCAGCTGCAGCAACGTTGCATGCAGCAACCAGCAGCATCGCCCATGCCTGCAGGTGAGAGTGCGTTGCCACAGTACTGCACACACCAGCAGCAGCGCATGCACTCGCAGGGTACGCCATCAATCGCTGTGTCACCCTCCTGTCCGCAGTTCATCTGTTATGCATAGCAAACGTCTTGAGAATCATTTGCTCTCCAATTCTTTGCGCTGAAACATTTGTACATTGCATTGCTGCATTCTCTGCAGCTACTGCGTGTCTGCCAAGACTGGCAGAAACATCAAGTCAACCTTCCTCTCCATAGCAGCTGACCTGGCAGGCGTGCCGCTGACTCAGCAGCAGTTGGAGGCAGCAGCTGATACTGGCAACAGCAGCAGCACCACGGGCACCCTGCTGCAGCTCAAAGTTGACCTGCCTGCATCCCCAGGAGCGGTGCATGGCTTGCCAGCTGTGGGGAGTGCTGGGGGCTTACGTAGCCGAAAGCTTGGCAGTTGCAGCAGTGATGCTGGTGCATGCAGCACGACCCCAACGCAGCAGGCTATGCAGCGCACAGAGCAGCATGAGGGAGACGTGCGGGCTTCACAGGAGGGGGCAGAGGGCACAGCATCAGGCCTGATCCCTGTCCCAACATGGAGATGCTGCTGTCACTGTACGTTTATGTAGTCTGGTGAGCAACGCAGCTTGTTGAAAGCTTCAGCGTTGGCAGATTGACAGGATCCTTGTACACACTGCGGGCCGATGGCGTTGATGCTATGGCTTAATGGGTAACATGATGATGAGGAGGAGGATCCTTGTACACACTGCGTGGCATCTTGTGCCTTCATGACGGCCTGGGGCAGCTCCAGATGCAGCACTTGTCAGGCTTGATGCATGGAATACCTTGTTGATGCTTTGCTGGTCGCTTCGGGGTGTCTTGTTTGCTCGCAATGGTTCGTTTTTCGTAGTGTTGCTTGCTTGAGGGACTTAAAAAGCAACCAGCATGCACGCTCAGTGCACTACAGCAAGTACAGCCTGTGCTGCCGATGGCAACCATGCAGCGTGGCGGCGTGCACATATTGCAGAACGTGTTGCGTGGATTGAATTTCGGCGACCTTCCCTGTGTGGTGCGTGTCGAGTAATGTTTGATTTCTCCAAGGTGGTCCAAGGTCGCCGCGAAGTTTTCGACGCCGTGCTTGAGTTGGCTTATTGCTCAAAGCGGTCCTCTGTGCAGGCAATTGCGTTCCTCTTGATGGCGTGTGTGGCAATGTTGTTGGCGCCAAGGTTGATCAAATTCTTGCTGGCTGGGTCCTTGATCGACAACCTCATTGCAACGCTTGCCGAAATCTCAAGCAACTTTTGCAAATCTCGACGTGCTTTCACCTGACGGGATGGAGTCCCCCTCGCCTTCGGCTCAGCAACCCCAGCAGTCGGACCAGCCTGAGCAGGCTCCCGCACCAGTAGCTGCTGCAGCTGCCATGCCAGGCAATCAAATTGGTCTGCCGCCGGGTATAGGAGCTCCTTCGCCTGCAGCTGTTCCTAGCCCCGGCCTTACCCCCCTGCAGCAGTTACAGCAGTTGCAACAGCTCCAGCAGCAACAGCAACATCAGCAGCCCTTCATGGGGTCAGCACAGCAGCAGGGATATGGCAACATGCAGCAGCAGATGATGCAGGCTCCGCCGCTGTTTCAGCAGCCGCTTCGCTACAACAGGTACTTCATGCAGCGCGTGACTACCAACGTTGCGCATGTGCTGTTCTACGTGGTGGACACCCAAGGCATGGCCAAGCTCGCAGTACTGGTGGGTGCAACACTCTATTAGAACGCACATGCATGTTCCCAGAGTACAGCAACACTCTTGGTACATCATGCGCGTACCTTTGCATGGAGAGCTGCAGCACCAGGCAAGGAAGTTGAAACCCCCTGCTTGTGAAGCTTATGTATTATAGTCTCAGCGTTAATGGGAGCTGCAGCCTATCCCTGTAACTGTGAACGCATAGTCAGCATGTGCATCACACTGGGCAATCTTTGCATGCCATCATGCCTAGGTTGTGTGTCTGGATGTCCAGCATCAGACGTGGTGCATATCCTTCCTGCCGCACAGATGCATCATGCACGTCAGACATGCACAAGGAGCAGCACTTTCCAACACCTGCAGGCAACACATATACTGGACAGCTGCATCATGCACCCGCCATCGCCAGCCCCGTGCCCATAACCATGTGCTTGGTCATTGCATTGGACACTCTAGTTTAGGGTTGATCATGGTGCATGGTGCACCAAACTTGAACGGTCCGCAGAGCCCTGAGCTGCGCCGTTTGTGACTATCTGCCGCAGGGCACTGATGTGAAGCTGTCGGGACACTTTGTGTACGCCAGCGTGTCAGACATGGCAGACGTGCCGCCACTGCGCTGCACAAACAGGTGCGCACAGCAGCAGGGGTGCGGCTGGTATCGTAAGCATGGTCGCACTGCGCTGCTCATGCTGTTGATATGTGCCGTACAGCTGCATGATGCAGCTCTTGCATGCCTGGCAGTG
Source organism: Tetradesmus lagerheimii (assembly GCA_902809745.2). Taxonomy (NCBI): domain Eukaryota; kingdom Viridiplantae; phylum Chlorophyta; class Chlorophyceae; order Sphaeropleales; family Scenedesmaceae; genus Tetradesmus; species Tetradesmus lagerheimii. The sequence goes on from CADDIJ020000607.1 coordinate 81,104, forward strand.
TGTGTGCCATCCAGCGCAATGCTCGGAATGGTGCAGCTGTGGGATGGAGTTAAGCAGCAACAGTGGCTGTGGGTTGTGGTTGCAATCGGTAACTAGTGCTCCAGTCCAAAGGATCATGCTGAGCAGCGCAGTGAAGCAGCTGCTGCTGCTGCTACTGCTGCCAAATGTGCACATCCCCACTCCTGCCTGTGTGCTTTGTTGCTCCAGGGGCAAGGTGATGGAGTGGCTGGCTGCGCTGGGTGCTGCCGCGCCTGCTGACGAGCACGAGGTGCGGCTGCCTGAGCTGGCGCCGCACCACTGGCAGCAGCTGCACAGCGCCGACCCAATGTGGACCAAGCCGCAGCTGGACAGGTGAGGCAGCGCTGCGTGGTGCAGTGTAGCATGCTGCGCAGCTGTGCTGGTGCTTGTGATGGCATGTCAGATGGAACAGGTGGCACGCGGCTGCACAGCGCCGACCCCATGTGGACAGCTGGACAAGTGAGGGGCGGCCGCCATCAAGAGCTGCGCTGGTGCTTGTGATGGCATCCCATGGCATGTAAGTTGAGCCAGGTGACATGCGGCTGCACCAGCCATGTGTGGATGCGCTGTGTGTGCTGGTACTGCCGTATCGCAGGCTGCGTGTAGCTAGCCCCAGCAGTGGTTGTGCTTTTGCGCTGTATATGCATGGATGTGCAAACCCTTCTGTATGGCTGCTGCTGCAGGCAGTACACAGGCTACCGGGAGGAGGTGGGCACGCTGCCAGACGGCCGGCACTTCAAGGTGCGACAGCAGATTGATTGATGTGCATTCACAGTACTGCCACCTTTTTGCCGGCATGCGTGCGACTTCCAAGCCCTACAGAGTTGCCGCTGCACGCACTACAGACCGCATGATACAACTGCACTGGTTTGCAGCACGTCTGTCTGCACAGGTGGTTCTGCTGTTGCTACAGCAACAGCCGCATGCCAGCAGGAGCCTTGCCTGCTGCTCTGCATACTCCAAGCTTGCAACCGTGTGACACTCCTGCATGCTGTTGTCGTTGTGTGCTGCTGCAGAACTACTACCTTGTTGACGACAAGGGTGCTGAGAAGCTGATGGTGATGGCGGAGGACTCTGCGCGACTGGACAGGTGCGCGACACATGATGGACACCAGCAGCAGCAGCAGCAGCACGTGCATGACGCCAAGCACAGCGACTAGTGCCGCCACCGCCAGCGTCAATTCAGCAAGTCGGTTCTGTAGTGTGTAGTGCAAGCACGACCCAGCTGAAGTTTTGGATTTTGCAGTGCTATCTGCATTCACAGTTCTGCGTTACTCGCGGCTGGCGCACTGCCAGTGCTGCTGTTGAGCTTGGCCTGCATTTTGCCGCTGTTCCGTGTTGCTGCTGCAGGCGCTACACCTACAAGGCTGCTGAGGACGTTGGTGGCTTCTGCTTCGAAAACGGCAAGGCGGTGAGTGTCAGCCCAGCCAGCTGCAAAATCACAGTATGTTTGGGTGTCTGTCATGTCAGCTGTGTCCTGCTGCACTTCTATGTGCACACCAAATGTACCTATGGTGCCAAAGGTGGACATCCAGCTGGTGCATTGGCTAAACTCAGCAAATTGGGGTTCAACAGAACACAGGCTCCCTCACTGCCATCACTGCCTGCCAATGCAAGCTTCCTATCACAACACTTCGTATCTTGTGCTGCTTATGTGTTCCCCAGGTGACCGACTGGCTGCACTATGTGCTGGGCAAGTGTGACCAGCCAAGCTTCATGCGGCACGAGGGGCCCATATCCCCATATCGTTGCATTCTGACAATTCGTCCTGCATCCTGAATTATATGAGATGACCAGAGCTGCTTGTGTGCTGATGTGTGTGCCCCAGGTGACCGACTGGCTGGACTATGTGCTGGGCAAGTGTGACCAGCCACCAATGCAGACCCCAACTTCCACATCCCTGCAGTCCTGCATCTGCAAAACATGACCAGCACTGCTGGTGTGCTGATGTGTGTGCCCCAGGTGACCGACTGGCTGGACTATGTGCTGGGCAAGTGCGACCAGCCGCCCAGCTTCATGCGGCGCAAGGGGGTGTTTTATAACCCCCGCATCACTGCAAATGTCCTGCGTATTGACTACTAACCAGAGCTGCTTGTGTGCTGATGTGTGCTGATGTGTGCCGCAGGTGACCGACTGGCTGGACTATGTGCTGGGCAAATGTGACCAACCCCCAAGCTTCATGCGGCGTGAGGGGCCCCCGGAGCGCAAGCGCAAGAAGAAGCCGTGGGAGGGCAGCGGGGGTGGCGGCAGCAGCAGCAGGGGTGCACCACCAGCGAGCCACATTGCTGCGGGTGGTGGCAGTGCTAGGACGGCGTTTGGAGGCGCAGGCCCACGCTCGGGACCTTTTGGACAGGTGAGGTGGAGACTGGTTGTGCTGTTTAGGGTGTACTGTTTTCCTTTTGCAAGGATCACATGTCTGTTTTAGCGAGACTGGCTGACAACAGGGCAGGCAGCTAGCTGGTGCCATCACCAGATGTTCTGGGTAGAAGTGTAAGTGTTTGACTGGTGTGGTCGCCAGGTTTGTGTGAAATCTTCTCATACATTCCTGCTGCTGCTGGCATCCTGCTGCTGTTGCTGTGTGCTTGCAGGGTCCTGGCCCGCTGGTGGCGCAGTTGATGGATGCATCACAGCCAGGCAGCAACCAGCAGCAGCAAGGCCTCTGGAACGCGCCAGGCGGCCTGACACCAGCTGATGAGCAGCAGCTGCTGCAGCAGCAGCGGCAGCAGCAGGCCTTGATGCAGCAGCAGCAACAGCAGCCGTTTTCACACCTACAGCAGCAGCAGCAGCTAGGCTTGCAAGGCAGGGCTGGCAGTGGGTGGGGCCTGCAGGGAGGTCCCGGTGCAGCAGCAGATGCAGCTGGGGGTGGCTATGCAATGGGCCCACCATCAAATGCTGGGGGCCTGTCATTTGGCAGCAACTTGCAGCAACAGCAGATGCTAGGCATGCGGGGTGGCAATGGTGGGGGAGCAGCAGCAGCAGGTGGTGGTGGTGGTGATGGTGGTGGCGGGTTGGGTTTGGAGGAGCCGCTGAGTCCGCGCAGCATGCAGGACGCAGTCGCACAAGCAGGCATGGAGGTGCGACCGGGTGGAGCAGCGTGGCAGTGCGTGAGAGAACTGGTGTAAGAGGGCGCACTGCGTGCTGCTATTGTGTGTAGTGATGTGCATGCATGCCGCTGTCCTCTGCAGGCAATACACTCGAGGGCTGTTTATATCAGCTGAACCAGCTACCCTTCTGCGCAGTTCCCTACATAAGTCACAAAAAGTCTTGTGCACTGCTGCCATCCATGCAGGTGCGTGCTGTGTTCAGTGCCGATCCAGATCTGCTGGACTGGGTGACCTCCATGCCCGACAACGCCACAGTGGAGCGAGTGAGGGCATGCGCAGAGCAGCTGGCGCTGTGTGCTGCGCAGGCTGCTGAGGGAGGGGCTAGTGGGGCGCTGCTGAACGACGCCTACAGCATCCTGCACATGCTGTGCCAGACCCCTGTCAGCCTCAGGTGGGTGTGCTGTAGGGCCTTGCGACTGCGCGTGTGTATGCAGGTTTGTGCCTGCCTGCAGACTGTGTTGCTGCAGACTATGTTGTGTGTGTGCGGCGTTGCCTGCTGTCCTGGGCGACAGACCGAAACAGCACCTTGCTGAACGCTGCTGGCTGCTGCAGCAGATGTGCATTAATCATGATGTGCTGCAGCATGGGCTGCTGTCTGTGGTTGACGGCTGTGGTATCATCATGTGACTTGCACCCACTAATACTTATCAGTACAACAATGCTGCACTCTGCGGCTGCAGGCTGCTGGAGCTGACAGGCATCTGCAGGCCTGTTGCAGCGCTGTCCTTCAACAACCAGCCGCAGCTGCGAGAGGTGGCAACGCGGCTCACGCAGCGCTGGCGGCGCGTGGCCACTGCTGCACATGACTGTGCGAGCACGGCACTCAAGGCCCCAATGACAGCGCTTAAGATGGCTGTGTGAGGGGAGAGTGGTTGTGGTGGTTGGAGTGTGTGTGCTAGTGGTCAGGGCAGGGTGGGGTGGGGTGACTATGCTTGGTTGCTCAATCGCCTGCTTTGGTGAATCGTGTTGCAGTGTGGGCCAGTCTGTGGTGCTCTTACACGTTGGACTGACAGACGTCAGTGCTTCAGACTGGACACAAGTCAGAACCAGGTCATCTGCTTTTGCTTGCAGGTGCTGCTGCCAGCAATTGCTGCCGGCAACACAATCCGTTGTTTTTACAATATATTGCTGTATCATACATATATACGGTCAGGTGTGCTTGGTGATTGCGTGACAATGTAGCATTGTTGATTTGACTCTAACTCAATGTCCATAGTTTAATGTTTGTCGCGGTGCTGGCACCTGTTTGGTATTCAATCATGCGCTGCTTGATCTACATAGTACTACGATTGTGGTGACATTCAGATCTGCCTGCTGCATGCGTAATGGATGCTTTTGCCATCCTGGCCAGGATATTGTGTTGCTTTGTTTTATACCTGCTTGAAGCAGCATGCTGAGCATCGATACTGGTGGAAGACTGCATACAGCTGTGGGCCACAACCTTCAAGGCTTGTTGTTCCGGCTGCACACCTTGCATAACAGCTGCGTTTTCACCACATTGGTTGCCCAAAGAGGGATCTGGGTGTGAGTGGCACCGGCAGTGCCAGTGTGTGTAGAACTAGTTGCTGGCGGCCTGACTGTTTTTTGTAACCTGTAGCCCAGTGAAAGGGTGTTATCATTATCAGTTACACGGGAGCGTGACATGCAGCGTACGCCTTCCCGCCATCACAAATGGCCACGCTGGCCATCAAGGCCCTTGCTGCCTCATCCTTCACCTACTACTGGGGGATGCATACCGTGTGCTGATCATGAGCACGTGCTGCAGGACTCCCGGCTCTACCATCAGTGAGGCCACATGGCCAGCCATGCATGCACCCAAAGCCCTCCTGAAATTCAGACAGCAGATGATGCTGTGCTGCACATGCGTTGGTGCTTCTATCCCTGATAAACCGTGACGGCAATCAGACTCCAACAGCTAGCATTCCTCGCCTGCAGCATGATGTTGCAGCGGTGCCGTCACCCAATGGCCTGGCAGGCCTTTGGCTCAAGCAACACACACTGACACAACCTACGCCAACACACGCTTCTGACCAGTCAACAAAGCCATGCCACATGGCCACCGCACGCACAGGCTACTGAAAGAGACCAGATCGGCTGCTGTCACCAAGCAACCAGGCAGCTAACTCATGCCTGATCCATCAACATATGGCCACATGCTTGCTGGCGTGCTCAGCTGAGGCATATGCATGGAACCTGAGCGCACATGTGCTGGCCACCAGCCATTCGCATCGCTAAGCTGCACAAACAACACCTTCATCCATGCACCCAAACTCCAACAAACCTGCCTGTGCAGTGCATGCACTGCTAGGCACCACGTCACCATGTCACACAACGTTCGCCTTCTGCAAGAAAAACCATTAAGATAGACATCCAATGTCTGAAAAAGGAGTCCTTTATGCAGGGAGCACCTGCCCCTGCCCTGCAGCAGCGTGGCAAGCAACCAACGCTGGACTACTGCGGTCCCTGCATCTGTGGTAGCAGCAGCCCTGTGCCCTGCTGGCCGCAGCCTTCTGCATGTGTGCACTTCAGCAAACCCTGGCGCACACCATACACACCGCGCCTGGCTTTCCTGACATACCATCAACCATCTCTGATCACCCAGTTATATGCAAAACTGGAAACATGATTCAATGTTATACATGATGACTACTTGACGTAGAGGTGAGTTGCTGAGGAGCAACCTGCTGTGGCACCGCCTGAATCAAGGCAGCTGTGTTTGCCCTGGCAGGTGCTCCCTTAGCAGCGGTCATGACATGACCACCTCAGAAAAACTTTCAGTGAGGCATCACACTAGCGTCAGCCCTACAAGGTCGGCACATACAACATGGAGGATTTGAAATCACCGCTATGTATGCACATGCAATTCTACAACTATCGCTCCGTCATATGATGCAAAAGTATACAGCACAGAGTGCTGGCTAGCTACATGCAGGTACACGCACTGATGGTCCCACTACAAGAACGATAGGCCCACAACACAAGTGTAGGCAGCCCATCGTCGCTCAGCGTCATACATTGTATACTCTTGCCAGTAACTTCAGTCTGTTTGTTGACTAGGGTCAACTGAAGTATGGCCTGTCACTCCTGCTGAAAACTTGGTGCCTGTAGTTCAGCATATCCTCAACGCGTTGTACCGCTAGACAGAGAAGCAAGCATGCTGTTGCTGCAGTGGCTGCTCAACTCCAATGCCGCCACACTCGCCTGCCATCTACATTCAGGTCAAGTCACTAAAAGCACACGCCGTTTCCAAACATCACCAGCCACCAGATGCCCACTGCTGCCCAATGCCGTGTGGCTCTGTGGCTGCTTGCCAACCTGCCCGGTTCTAATCGCAGCTGCAGACTTGAACGCTGCAACAGCACCTTCTGTGCTGATCTGCTTGTTATGCAGCACCAGAGTATCATACAATGGTTTGAACTGACGGCCAACCCCATGCCAAATATAGCAGGCTTTGACCTCTTGCACAATAGAGGCGGAACAGTTTCTATGCGCCCTATCATCTAGCCACAGCACTGCGCCTCAAATCAATAGAAACCTAGAACTGCCCTGGCTGCTACGGTAAACTGGAAGACAGGCAGGCGAACTCAAACAACGAAGACACAAACCCAAACACACATAACACTAATTGCCAAGATTTGTCTGTGTCATGCTGCCGCATTACTTCTTGGCATTGAAGCCTTGTCGGGCAAACTAGTGGGCTGCGCTGCACATGCGCAAGCGGGTTGACGCATTGCAGCGCGCCGCGTCCCAGCGCCAGGCAGCATGGCAACGCACCAGCTGCCGCTTGCGGCGCTTGCGGCCGTCAGTTGAAGGGCCGTTCGTTGGCTGTGCCTGCAGCTCAACGGGCGTGCTGCTGTTCTGGTTGCCGTTGCTGCCGTTACCGCCGCAGCCGCTGCTTGGGCTGCTTCCACCAGTGCTGCTGCAGCGCCAGCTATCGCGGCCACGCCTCAGGATCCTGATGCTGCCAGCTGCTGCAGAGGCAGCCAGCACAGGTGTGCTTGGTGCAACACCACTGCTGCTGTCAGTGCTGCTGCTGGATCCACCGCTGCTGCTCTTGCAGCTCCTGCTCCTGCTATAGCTGCTGCTGCTGTTGGTGGGCTGAGCAGGGCTGTTGGTCTGCTGCTTTGGTGCAGTAAACCAGCCTGCACCAAACCTGCTGGCGTTTGCACTGCTGCTGTTGCTGCTGCTAGCCAGCCAGCTGTCACCTGTGCACACGTCAGCAGCTGGCCAGCTGTCGCTGCTAGCACCTGTGCGCACGTCAGCAGCCGGCCAGCTGTCGCTGCCAGCACCTGCGCACGTGTCAACAGCCGGCCAGCTGTCACCAGAGGCACCTGCACACGTGTCGACAGCCAGCCAGCTGTCAGCAGTAGCGCCTGCGCACTCGCCTGCAGCCGGCCAGCTGTCACTGCCAGCCCCTGCGCACGTGTCAACAGCCAGCCAGCTGTCAGCAGCAGCGCCTGCGCACTCGCCTGCAGCCGGCCAGCTGTCACTGCCAGCCCCTGCGCACTTGTCAACAGCCGGCCAGCTGTCAGCAGAGGCACCTGCACACGTGTCAACAGCCGGCCAGCTGTCAGCAGTAGCGCCTGCGCACTCGCCTGCAGCCGGCCAGCTGTCACTGCCAGCCCCTGCGCACTTGTCAACAGCCGGCCAGCTGTCAGCAGCAGCGCCAGGCTGCTGAGCTGGCTGGCGCATTGAACGGCACCCCTTGCGTGTGCTGGTACTGCTGCTGCTGGTGCGCTGTGCACTCACAGCAGGGCTGTAGGCCTGCTGACTTGGTGCAGCAAAGCGGCTTGCGCCAGACATGCTGGGCTGTGCGCTGCTGCTGCTGCTGTTGCAGGTGCGCTGACTGTTCAGTGCAGGGATGAAGGCTCGCTGCCTTCGCGCAGCGAAGCTCTCCGGAAGGCTGCTGCTGCTGTTGCGGCTCTGTGCGCTGCCCTTGCTGGCAGGCTGCCTTGCTGCTGGCCTCTCGCTGCCACCTGGTGTTGCAGACGGTGCTGGTGGTGGCGCCTGTGGCTGCCGTGGTGGTGCTGGTGTGCTGCGCATGTCAGAGGCTGTTGCAGCAGCAGCTGGCGCAGCTGCTGCCATGCGTGCTGCTGCTGCTGCCAGCTGCTGCTGCTGCTGCTGGTAGTGCTGCAGCCTCCATGATGCCTGCTGATCTGGCAAGCCCTTGAGGGTGTGCTGTGCACTCACAGCAGGGCTGTAGGCCTGCTGACTTGGTGCAGCAAAGCGGCTTGCGCCAGACATGCTGGGCTGTGCGCTGCTGCTGCTGCTGCTGTTGCAGGTGCGCTGACTGTTCAGTGCAGGGATGAAGGCTCGCTGCCTTCGCGCAGCGAAGCTCTCCGGAAGGCTGCTGCTGCTGTTGCGGCTCTGTGCGCTGCCCTTGCTGGCAGGCTGCCTTGCTGCTGGCCTCTCGCTGCCACCTGGTGTTGCAGACGGTGCTGGTGGTGGCGCCTGTGGCTGCCGTGGTGGTGCTGGTGTGCTGCGCATGTCAGAGGCTGTTGCAGCAGCAGCTGGCGCAGCTGCTGCCATGCGTGCTGCTGCTGCTGCCAGCTGCTGCTGCTGCTGCTGGTAGTGCTGCAGCCTCCATGATGCCTGCTGATCTGGCAAGCCCTTGAGGGTGTGCTGTGCACTCACAGCAGGGCTGTAGGCCTGCTGACTTGGTGCAGCAAAGCGGCTTGCGCCAGACATGCTGGGCTGTGCGCTGCTGCTGCTGCTGCTGTTGCAGGTGCGCTGACTGTTCAGTGCAGGGATGAAGGCTCGCTGCCTTCGCGCAGCGAAGCTCTCCGGAAGGCTGCTGCTGCTGTTGCGGCTCTGTGCGCTGCCCTTGCTGGCAGGCTGCCTTGCTGCTGGCCTCTCGCTGCCACCTGGTGTTGCAGACGGTGCTGGTGGTGGCGCCTGTGGCTGCCGTGGTGGTGCTGGTGTGCTGCGCATGTCAGAGGCTGTTGCAGCAGCAGCTGGCGCAGCTGCTGCCATGCGTGCTGCTGCTGCTGCCAGCTGCTGCTGCTGCTGCTGGTAGTGCTGCAGCCTCCATGATGCCTGCTGATCTGGCAAGCCCTTGAGGGTGTGCTGTGCACTCACAGCAGGGCTGTAGGCCTGCTGACTTGGTGCAGCAAAGCGGCTTGCGCCAGACATGCTGGGCTGTGCGCTGCTGCTGCTGCTGCTGTTGCAGGTGCGCTGACTGTTCAGTGCAGGGATGAAGGCTCGCTGCCTTCGCGCAGCGAAGCTCTCCGGAAGGCTGCTGCTGCTGTTGCGGCTCTGTGCGCTGCCCTTGCTGGCAGGCTGCCTTGCTGCTGGTGTTGCAGACGGTGCTGGTGGTGGCGCCTGTGGCTGCTGTGGTGGTGCTGGTGTGCTGCGCATGTCAGAGGCTGTTGCAGCAGCAGCTGGCGCGGCTGCTGCCATGCGTGCTGCTGCTGCTGCCAGCTGCTGCTGCTGCTGGTAGTGCTGCAGCCTCCATGATGCCTGCTGATCTGGCAAGCCCTTGAGGGTGTGCTGCAGCTTATCCACGCTGTCCACTGTCACCAGTGACTTGCATGCTGCCAGGTAGATCTGCTGCTGCCAGGAGGCCAGCCAGGCCAGGCTGCCGAGCTGCTGCGCCACTAGGAGGCGGCTGCTTGGGGCCAGCTGCGAGTCAACGCAGCTGAGGAAGGTGTGCAGCCCGCAGGCAAGCTCATACAGGCTGTCAGGGCCTGTGTTTGCTGCCGTAAACAGCATGAGCCGGTAGGCCTGCAGGACGCCGCGCATCTGCAGCGTTGCGCACACAGCATTCAGCACCCGGCGCTGGTGTGGCTGCAGCGGCATCAGCAGCTGGACTGGCAGCCCAGTGATGTAGGCGCTGCTTTCTGCGGCCTCAGCCCGCTCTGACTGCAGGGCTGTGATGGCCTGAGCCTGCAGTGCCATGTTTGCTGCTGTAAGCTGAACTATGCACTGCTGCTGCTCTGCAATGACCATGTCTTTCATGGCGTGGATTGCACCCTGCGTCTGCCTGCTGCCGTTCTGCTGCATGAACGTCATGAAGCCTGGGTGATTGTCATTCAAATACTGTCGCAGCTGCAGGAAGGCCGCTGCAAGCACACGACTGAAGCCCGTCTGGCTGGAGCTGGAGCCAGGGTCGCCCCTGCAACACAGAGCAGCGTGTGTACAGCGAGAGTCAGCAAAGCAAGGGCCTTGGGAGTATTGTCCTGCTGCCAGCATGTGTACAGCAGCAGCAGGTGCAGCATCAAGGTCTCCACACAACACGCTCGGACTCCTTTGGATTGATTAATTGCATACAAATGATTCCATCAGACCATACAAGCCTTGAAGCGCTGCACGCTGCTGACGAACGTGGCAGCATGCTGCGCGGCAAGTCAGCTGCTGCTGAGTCGTCCCGAAACGGCATCCCGTCCGTAAGCAAACAATACAAGCACTGCATGGTTTGTCTTACCCTCTAGATGCATCCATTGTGTCTGCTGAGAAGCAGCGGATGGCGCCCTGCTAGAGTTGCCGCTAGAAACGTTTCTCCAGGAGATGCGCCTGCACTGCAGTCTGAAACTACGACCACCTTCTACCACATAGTGAAGGAATTAAACAAGCACATCGTTTTATCCAAAGGCAGCAGGAGGCTCTTGCGACGTTAGTGGGTTTCGCAGTCTCAAAGGGGGGCTGAGGAAGGGACGCTTGAGCATGTGCTGGATGAGAGCGGTCAAACGTGCTTGAAAATGTGAAGGAACCAAATTGGTATCATGAAAGTTCAGCGAATGTGTTTGATATGCATACAGCATGTTTGCTGAAGTTGCGAATAACGTACACATCGTGTAAGCCTCGGTTACTCGGGCTGTTTGCACAATCTCCAAACAATCCTGCCGGACAACAAAAAAAAGTGATTGCTTTCAGCAATTACAATGCGGTAAACACCGCACACCCTTCCTTGTGAAGAAGGCGACAGCTGTCATAAAGGAGTACGATGCTGCTCACCACAACAGTCAGCGCATTCACGTGTTTCGCCTGTAGTCACGTAATCCAGCAGTTCACAATAACTCTCATCTTATGATGCACGAGACCTCATGACACCACTTCGGCATTCAGACCGTTTTTGTTGGCAGTACTTTGTACTGCCCCCCCGGCCCATGCCATGCTGGCACGCTCGGATAGTGCTGCTGCCCGAGGCGAAGGCCTGCGTGTCGAAGTACTCACTGCGGTGTTTGATAGCAATTTAGAATTGCCTCTTTTTGGGTCTTCACCTACAGCAGGAGGGGGTGGCAGCTGGGGCAGGCAACGTGTTAACATCCCATCCCTGCGCACACCAGCTGCAGCTTGGTGTTGAGCCCAAATGTCACAGCAATTGCTGGGCATGCATCAGGCCCAGCAGATGTACCGTCGCTGTACAGCAAAAGCACCAGGCTGTTGAACAGCCATCAAGCATGCTGACCTACACCTCTGACAGCTGGGCCACAACTGCAATGGCACCCGTGTCCCAGATCCTCTTGCCGTTCACAATTGGCATACCCAGAACTGAAAGCGGCACCTTGCCTCCCAATGGCCACAAAATGTCTATGCTGCTGTCCCGGTGACCAAACCCTAGGCCGTCAACACTCAGCTTGTAACCGCTGTCGCCAAGCGTGAATGTGTGTGAGTCAGCGCCCTTCACAAGTGACACCGAGAGGGCATCCAGCGACTGTGAACTCTCGCTCGCATATGTGAACTCGACCATGAACTTCAGGGCAACCTCTGCAAGCATTGTGACATTTGCGCTGTTTGGCTGCACCAGCCGGCGGGTTGTGCAGTTGATGCTGGGCAGGAACTTCATCATCATCATCATCATCATGTTACCCTGGGCAGGAACTTGTGATCTGTGTTTTTGATGCTGCTGTACAGGTAGAGTTTGGTTGTCACAGTCAGCTGCGGGACGCTGGGTGTGTACGGCACTGGCAGCAGGATGTCTTCGGCATCTTGCCATGTGTAGTTTGCGGAACGCACCAAGGGCCCTGCAGGCAGCAGCACACCACAAGCAGCAGCATGGTGTCAATGGGTTGTCAGATAAAATCGAACTAGTAGCTTCTAGTTGAAATAATCAATGATGCACTATAGTCTCTGTAAATAGTCAGTGCTGCCAGCTGAGCTGTGACAGCATCATGATGGCCACACATCATTGTGGCACTGCAGGCTGCAGCTGATCCCTGTATTCCGAGCAAATGCACTGCAGCTGCCAGGTGCTGCCAGACGGTGCATGTTGATTCCACTCAACATAGGAAGCCAGCATCACGTTATGGTATAGCGCTGATAAGATACACGTCAACTGCAAGCATCTGCATGCACACTGTTCAACAAAGGCTTCAACTGGTGCTGAGGGTCTACTGTACTGCAGCGGGACTCACTGATGAAAGACAGTACGTCCAGGATTTCCAGATTGCTGTGTTTGCCGCGCTTTATTGACCTCGCTCCAATACACCAGTTTTCCAGCACAGCAGATGCCCTATCTGCGGGCACTGAGCTGTGATACACGTTCCAGGTCCATACATCCCGCACGTAGTCAATGCTGGACTGCCAGCCTGCTGAAGCAGTGACATCTGCATCTATTGGCCAGGCAGTGAACGCTGCAATCCACAAATCATGCTGTGCATCAGGCTTGATTGGGGCAGCTGGCATTATTGGATAGTCTGACAGGGTGTCGGGTGCCGCACCCAGCAATTTGCCGGTAGCAGGGTCTGTGAGATCTTGCCCATCGGGCTTCATGGTAGCAAATGGTGCTCTTGGGTTGTCACTGTCAGGTGCTTGTTCAGTGGTGGTGTCTGGGAGACCTTGAATGCCATCGGAGGCCTGTTGCAGCAGCCTGGATGAGGCAGCTGCTTGACACGCTGCAAAACAGCTCAGAGCCAGCAGCAGCAGCAGCGAGCAGCCACATACTACATGAGTGAAAGTAGTCTGATGTCTGCACAGCCATAGGAAGACAGTCGTCCCACGTGCTTTCGGGACGGCTGCTGCTGCTAGCGTAAGCATTGTGGCATCACTTCAGAGCACACAGTCACTAAGTGTGCGCCCGGCGCAGATGCGGCATCATGCTGAGTCCAGCACTGCTCTGACCGTGACCGTGACCGTGACTGTGCTCCCAACAGCTGATCAAGCTTCTTCTGTCCTCTTATCATATTGCTTGTACGACTTTTGCAGTGAGCCTTTATGGCAGCAGACAATGCCAGGTTGGTGGCTTGCCCTGACACAGTCACTCTCTGCAGTGCCTTGTGTCCTTGAGAGTCCTGCTGCTCAGTCACCGACCTGCGAACGCCAGCAGCCAGATGACGAACCATGGAGTGTTAATGAATTTCGTCATACTGCAGCTTCAACTCGTGTCGATCTGTTGATGTTGCGGCTGCTCGATGATGAAGGCGCGTGTACCGTGTACGGTACTGGATCTGGTTCTCAGAGCGCCTTATATTGCGACATGCTTTCCATACATTGACAGTTGGTTGTAGTGGCTAGGAGAGCCGTTATAAGCTGCACAGAACTGGCGATGTGCAGCAGTCTGCGTCACCCGTCTCGCCTCATTTTTCTGTTTACACTTCTTTCGACGGCGCACCCAGCCTCATCACACAAACAGATACATAAGAAATTATTTGAACCCAGCTATAAGGTCCATGGGAGTTTTGCGGCACCTTGGAAGGGGTGACAAGGAGGCATACAGTGCTCACGCAAGTTACGGCTTGAGTTCAAGGCTGGGCTTCAATAAGACCACGCTAATATTTACTTCAAGCTTAGTAATCAGGGTGATAATACGAACCACTGCATCAAATGAAAGATGGGGCTAATGACAGGGTTCAGAGCCCATATGCACGTGTCCTTGGCATTTGTGACATTTGTGACTTTTCAGTGGGATGTGTGCGGGAATTCACATGGTATGTGCTGTGGCTTTGGCGGCATTTATTTCAAGGCTAGAAGTTGATAGAACAGCAGGCTTTGGATGAACCGTCCATACCCCCCCTTCTGTGAGGGTCCAGTACGAATTTCAAGCATCACCTGGCGCCCAAGCACTCTTTGAACGATCAAAATCAGCAGAATACAGTGTTATACGCACTAACAATGGCAGAAAGGCCAAAACGCCGTTCGGTGTTGAGGAAGAATGCAGTTCCTGATGCTACTCACTATGTGGGCTACGTTGAGGACGAAGAAACGCCGGAGATGATCATGCGAAAGTTCGAAGAGATGGAGCGAATCAAAACTGCCACTGGCAAGCGATCTGGCAGCGTTGCAGCAGACGAGCAGCCCGGCAGTAGCACAGCAGCAGAGGCAGCTGCTGCAGCAGGACAACAGGCAGTGGGCAGTGGGCAGCTGGCAGTGGGTGGGGCCTGCAGGGAGGTCCCGGTGCAGCAGCAGATGCAGCTGGGGGTGGCTATGCAATGGGCCCACCATCAAATGCTGGGGGCCTGTCATTTGGCAGCAACTTGCAGCAACAGCAGATGCTAGGCATGCGGGGTGGCAATGGTGGGGGAGCAGCAGCAGCAGCAGGTGGTGGTGGTGATGGTGGTGGCGGGTTGGGTTTGGAGGAGCCGCTGAGTCCGCGCAGCATGCAGGACGCAGTCGCACAAGCAGGCATGGAGGTGCGACCGGGTGGAGCAGCGTGGCAGTGCGTGAGAGAACTGGTGTAAGAGGGCGCACTGCGTGCTGCTATTGTGTGTAGTGATGTGCATGCATGCCGCTGTCCTCTGCAGGCAATGCACTCGAGGGCTGTTTGTATCAGCTGAACCAGCTACCCTTCTGCGCAGTTCCCTACATAAGTCACAAAAAGTCTTGTGCACTGCTGCCATCCATGCAGGTGCGTGCTGTGTTCAGTGCCGATCCAGATCTGCTGGACTGGGTGACCTCCATGCCCGACAACGCCACAGTGGAGCGAGTGAGGGCATGCGCAGAGCAGCTGGCGCTGTGTGCTGCGCAGGCTGCTGAGGGAGGGGCTAGTGGGGCGCTGCTGAACGACGCCTACAGCATCCTGCACATGCTGTGCCAGAC
Organism: Tetradesmus lagerheimii; assembly: GCA_902809745.2. Classification (NCBI taxonomy): domain Eukaryota; kingdom Viridiplantae; phylum Chlorophyta; class Chlorophyceae; order Sphaeropleales; family Scenedesmaceae; genus Tetradesmus; species Tetradesmus lagerheimii. The sequence continues at coordinate 96,199 of CADDIJ020000607.1, forward strand.
CCCTGTCAGCCTCAGGTGGGTGTGCTGTAGGGCCTTGCGACTGCGCGTGTGTATGCAGGTTTGTGCCTGCCTGCAGATTGTGTTGCTGCAGACTATGTTGTGTGTGTGCGGCGTTGCCTGCTGTCCTGGGCGACAGACCGAAACAGCACCTTGCTGAACGCTGCCGGCTGCTGCAGCAGATGTGCATTAATCATGATGTGCTGCAGCATGGGCTGCTGTCTGTGGTTGACGGCTGTGGTATCATCATGTGACTTGCACCCACTAATACTTATCAGTACAACAATGCTGCACTCTGCGGCTGCAGGCTGCTGGAGCTGACAGGCATCTGCAGGCCTGTTGCAGCGCTGTCCTTCAACAACCAGCCGCAGATGCGAGAGGTGGCAACGCGGCTCACGCAGCGCTGGCGGCGCGTGGCCACTGCTGCACATGACTGCGCGAGCACGGCACTCAAGGCCCCAATGACAGCGCCTAAGATGGCTGTGTGAGGGGAGAGTGGTTGTGGTGGTTGGAGAGTGTGTGCTATGTGGTCAGGGCAGGGTGGGGTGGGGTGACTATGCTTGGTTGCTCAATCGCCTGCTTTGGTGAATTGTGTTGCAGTGTGGGCCAGTCTGTGGTGCTCTTACACGTTGGACTGACAGACGTCAGTGCTTCAGACTGTGGTGCTGGACTCGATTATGGCAGTGGTGGGGGCATGATGACCCGCAGACACGCCACAGCACAAGGAGGAGCGGTAGGGCTGCTGCTTCTGGGGCTGGCAGCCACCACGGCGCTGTGTATTGGCATTGCCAACTCTGGGCTTGAAGGAAAGGATCAGCCACTGTGGGTGTTCGTCAGCAGTAAGTTGAGAACTTGAAATATCCAGATTGCAGGTGACCGTCACCGTTTGAAAAGGCTGTGTTGTCAGCGGCTTTCAGGTGATCAGCATACCGTTGCTGAATGTAACACCATTTCTTTTTACAACTGGAACAGTCTTGCTGAAGTGTTCTACTCTACTCTACTCTACTCAACAACTAGCAAGGAGAAGCAGAAGCCTGAGATTCCAGCATTTTCAGCCATGGTGGCGGGGGCCCCATCTAGACATGTGAGTGCTGCATTCTGCTGCATTATCTCTGCAATTTGAGTATCCTGCAACCCTTATCAGTGTTGTACTCGCTACTGGTCAAGAAGTTGACATGTGCAGCAGCCTGCAAACCCAAGTTCGCCAGACACGACAGTCGTCGACGTCAGCTGGCTGCCCAGGTTTGGGTTGTTTTTAGGCAACATCAGAAAGAGTTAACAAATTCTATACTATACAGGTTGTCAGCAAACTGCATGCCCCACCATCTGCAACTGGAAGAGGTGTACAGCATTGCTGAGCAACTTGGCACAGGAACCCTAGGTGTCATAAGCGAGGCTTAGCGTTGTTGAAGCTATTGTGCAACCTTGCAGTGCAGTCTACATGTTTCATACCCAGCGACAGTCAGCCCCGTTCAGTAGTTCTCCAAGCACAACGCAGCATAGGCACGGCACGCTCAGCATGCACTTCGCTCATAAGTAATGCTCACCAGCAGTCTTTTTAAAACCGGAACTAGGACTCATATGGCGACTGTAGTCTAGCTGCGACGGCACTTCCAGCAATGCACAGCGGAGGAAGTTCAACGGCTACCCCAAGTGCTGTTGTGCAGCAGGATGAGGAAGTAATTAACTTGGTAGATTTAGACGATTATGAAGTAATAGAGGTTCTGGAGAGCAGCGAGGAGGAGGACAGTGATGACGAGGATGGTGTAGAAATAGTGTGCTGCATCACCCCAGCAAAGCAGCGGCAGCAGCGCCAGCAGAGCCTTAGGCAGCAGAGCCTGAAGAAGGCACAGCAGCAGCAACAGAAGCAGCAGCCAGGGCAGCAGCCACGGCGCATCATCCAGATGTATGTGGATGGCTCCTACAGGCCAGCAGCAACCGCCAAGAACCCCTACCGCATGGCAGGTGGCGTGTATGTCGCTGGTGGGCGCCTCAGCATGTCTCGTATCCTGCAAGGAGGCGCCCCAGACAGCTGCAGAGCTGAGCTGGGCACCATCTACGCTGCTGTTGAGCACTTGACCACAGCAGGCCTTGCAGGACTGGTGCCAAGCTGGCTGGCAGGCACAGCAGCAGTGGCAGCAGGCAGCAGCGGGCAGAACCAGCAAGGCCAAAAGCAGCAGCAAGCAGCAGCAGCGCTAGTGCAGCAAGCAGCAGCAGAGGTGCACATCCTCACCGACTGCCAGTCCTGCTTGGACATGCTGGTGGTGCGGGACAAATTGAAGGCCAAGTATGGTGCGCTGGTGCGTGCCATCAAGCAGATGAAGGCAGCGCTGCCCTTTGCGGTGCGCATCTTCAAGGTGAAGGGCCACAGCAGGGCGCGAGACGCGCATGCCTTTGGCAATGACCGCGCACACCAGCTGGCCTACCGCTGCAGCCCTCACCAGCCAGTGTGCCAGCTGCCAGCGTGAGATGCAGAATTGCTGACTTGTATTTCATCATCATCATCATGTTACCCATTAAGCCATAGCATCAACGCCATCGGCCCCGCGCCCCTCAGGAGCGGAAGAAAGAGGGAGCACTGCTCCATTGTGTTTGCAATTATTACGCACATCCCAAGCTTGGACAAGATACTCAGCAATGCTCCTAGATATCACTCGGCACACCCCCCTACTACCCCAAATATCATCAGAAACAAAACGCAACAACTTGGTGGATGCATCAGTCAACGACAACACATTGCGCAATTTTTCAGCGCCGCCAGCAACATCACGCAAAACAGACCGAATTTCATCAAGCATAGTATCCCTCTGAGCAGAAGTAGCGGGACAATCAAACATCAGATGTGACAAAGACTCAACACCCTGACCACAAGCAGGACATGCTGTGTTAGAATCAGCTCTGCTGCCACCATAACGACTGGTACGCTCATGCACGCAAAGACAGCCCATTCGAACACGCATCAGCAACTCAATACCACGTGTTGGCGCACCAGAACACACAAAGGGCCTAGCCCTTTTAAAACGCATGGTATCAGCATGTGTAGGGTGCACATGCGTGATGTAACGGCTCAAAGTAGAGTGCTGCAGTGATTCACAAACAATTCTGTCTGCATGCAGCTTCCTGACCTGACGGTTGATGTGATTCTTGCACGCATTAGCTCGATCAGCCGCCGCCTCAAAATCCACACCATACTTGCAAAGCAAACTCTGCACATACTTATGCCAAGGTGTCACCGCAACAGCACCACTAGGGTGCTTCCACTCAGCTGAAAACACCTGATGTGGCAACCGACAGTTCTGCATACGCTGAACCCTAAAGTAATACTCCATCGCCCTCTGATGAAGCCACATGTGCAATGGCTTCACACCCCATTCAGCCAGAACAAGTGAAGTGCAAGGGCGCTCCTTGCCACAACGCATTGAGCACTTGATGATGTCATTCTGCACTTTGTCAATCTGTTGCAGTTGCCTTGCAGTTGACGGAAACCAGACCTCGCTGCCATATTCAACAATCGGGCGAACGCATGTAAGCAGAATGATACGCTTTTCTTCCACGCTGATGAGCCGGCTCTTCCAGACTGGCATGAGCCCACCCTTCACACGATGCACTTTTGCCAACATCTTCTCAAAGTGCGTATTCCAGTTGCAGGCATTGTTGAACCACAGGCCAAGGTAGCAGCACTCTGATACAACAGGCACAGGCACACCGTTCCAAACGATGCCAGAATCAGCCAACTGGCTGGGCTGTCTAGCTGGTGAGACATGCATGACAGCAGACTTCAAGCTATTCAGCTTGAACCGCCACTTACAACTGTATTCATAAACTGTTGCAGCCACAGCCTGAAACTCAGCCAGAGATCCGCACACAGCAACAAAGTCATCAGCCTGCATGGCTGCCACAACCTGACCAGCAGGTTCGTCACAAGGGCCCATAAGGGTGATTCCAGGGTGCTTTGCATGCACCTCATGCAGCAGATCATCAATGAAGTACAGGTATAGTGTGGGGGAAATAACATCGCCCTCATGCAAACCAAGGTCACATGTGAAGCTCTCAGTGACATGACCTTCGTGAGACACCACACGGCGTGCACCCTGATACAAGTTGTAGAGTACATGGAACATCTTTCCACGCACACCCTTGTCCCACAGCTTTTGAAAGAGCCCATCAAGCCACACTGTTGGGAAAGCCTTATAGGTGTCAACAAACAGCACATAAGAATCCTTCCCCTCAGCCTTCCTCCCACCCAACACCTCACTGAGCACACTCTGGTGGTCAGCACAGCTGCGCTTGGGACGAAAGCCGTTCTGGCTCTCGTGCAGCAACGGCGTTCCTGCTGCTGTAGCAGCAGTTACACGCTGCTGCTGCTGCTGTTGCTGCTGACGTGCCTGCTGCTGCTGCTGCTGCTGTTGCTGTTGCTGCTGCTGCTGTTGCGCCTGCTGTTGCTGCTGCTGCCGTTGCTGTGTCGTGCCCTCCGCCACTGACTTGCCTTCTGCAAACTTGATGAGGCGCTGGTTGAGAACGCTGGTGCAAAATTTGTAAAGCACGCTAAGCAGGGTGATACCACGGTAGTTGGTGGGGTCTGTCAGGTCACCCTTCTTGGGCATGTTCACAACTGTACCTGGCACCTGGTGCACCTGCTCAAGCTGCCACATCAGATTGCAGTACTGCAGTAACATATCCGCGGCCGTGCTGCCTCCATACTTGAGTAGCTCATTGACAATGCCCTCCTCAGCCGGGTTGCCGGCCTTGCCAGTGCGCAGCCTCTGCAGGCAGTCGGAAACTTCGGCGGCAGTGATGGGCAGGTCCAGCGGTGTGGCAGGGGAG